>WEIS01020378.1:0-27087 GCA_013389965.1 Todus mexicanus | reverse complement strand
AATGACACCCCATCTTGAAGTTAGAAACTTAGGGAGTTGTTGGCAGATGTAAACCAGTTTGAAAAGTATCACAGTATGCAGAGTGCAGCATCTCGTGGGGACTTACATGAAAATGGCTTGTATGTATCCAAGGTGATATTTATAAACAAAATAGAAAATAATTATCGCCACTTATCCACGCATAAAGAAGAATCTTTTAGTAGCTTGTAAAGATTTAAAAGCCCGTTTCAGTTTACATCAGAAAGCTCCATGTAGCCCTTGTTCTGTTCACAGAGATGATGTTCCCATCACAGCCTAAGCGTCCAACACCAAAGCTGATTCTTTCACATACCTCCACTGCTCTGGTAGCTCCTGAGGTGCTGGATCGGACCTGGAACAGCCGCGTTTCCGCAGGTGCTGTCTGGCCTCCTTCCCTAGAGGTTCCACCCTTGTAAACAATCAAGGGCTTTCCACCAAACATGCTCATCAGATGAGGTGGCTCTTTTCCTTGCACTACTCTTTTCTAGAGAAAAAGAAAGTTGCTGTCAGTTTTCAGCTGCTGCTGAATAAAGAGTAGTACAAGAGACCTAGAAATGGCCTTCACAACTGTCTCTGCTGCTGGAATATTCATATAGTGTCTAGCTGGTCACAGGGGCTTAGCACAAAACCAGGCCAGTGTTTAATCTGAGCCATAAACAATTGCCATTTGGGTTGAATTGGTGAGTGATCCACTGGCACAGAGGAAATGAGTAACGGTTGTAAACACCCTCCTGTCTCAACAGGCCACTTGTAAATCTTGTGTAATATCTGGAGTGTAGGTTAGGCACACGGCCTCTTCTCAACATCTGGGGGCTGATGCTACACCACTGGCTTTCTCCACTGCAAATTCGTATTGTATAACTAGGTGTATATATACAGTTAGATCTTAGTTACTCCTGTGCTATTGCGGTTGGTTAGTTGCTTTTTACCTGCACAGGGCTGCCTCCCAGCTCCTCATCCAGCTGCACTGTGAGGAACGCAGAGGTTGCAATTTCATCTTGAGTGGAATCGGCACCCTGCCTGAAAGACAAGGCAAAATCTGATTTGGATTTTCAGCCCTTTCTCCCCACACCCTCTCCCCTTACAGAGATCAAGAGGAAAATCTTTATTGCCAAACCTCTGCAGCACTTCATTCAACGTGAAGGAGAAATCTACTCTCCTGTATTGTAACCCAGAGATTACAGCGGGAGGTAAGAATGTTTCCTAGCTAATAAGCACAGATTCTTCGGTATCTCCATGCCTATCTCCCCTTATCTCTCTAGCAGCTAGTTAAAAACATGCCTGTTGGTGCTGTTACCAGAAAGAAACTACGCATGTAGCACCTCACCAGGCCACATCCTGCCTGATTCCAGTCAGACAGCTTGCCTGTGCCCATTCTGCTGGCTGATCAGCAGCAGGAAGACCTCTGTGAAATCACCTGCTGAAAAAAGGTCCTGGCCTGGGAACTGTAACAGTCACAAGCCACCAGCTGAAGTGGTGGAGTATCAAAAATTAGTTACAGCAGCCACCAAAGATGTAGGAACTCTGCAGAAAGAACTAGGGCTTGATCCAAAGAAGGGCGTAACTACTACTGGAGTCGGGGGTGGGGGAAAGAATAAAATACTATTACAGTAATTCTCCCCATTGTCCGAATTCAAACCAAACACTCCAGACCTCTGGTATTGTTTAGGTTGCAAGGGAAGGTTACCCAGGGTGAAATTTTATCCCCTGAGGATTCTCTGTAAGTGAGAACCAGCAGCGATCCATTTTCACAGTGGACTCCCAGGCCCACATGGCCCCAGTGCTTCCTGACTTGCAACACGAAAACTTTCTTACCAAGTGTAGATAATCTGTCCCTGTTTCCCAGCATGCTGGTAATTGTACAGGATGATGTAGCTGTCCCCTCCGTAGAACTGGCCGTAGGTCGAAGGATTCACTGGCACTTTCTCTGAGCCTTCGATTCTCCAAATCTATAAAAGGAGAGGAGCAGAAACGTTCTGACTTCAACGTGGCAGTAGCAGAAGCAGACTTTTCCTGAGAGAGCTGCTGTTCCATTTTGTTCCCCAGTTCAGGCTCCCAGAACTGCGAGTCCTGCAGCCCCACCTGCTGGGCAGCACCGCTCAGAGCCTGGTGCTCCACAGTCTGCAGCCAGGCCTCGGAGCGAGACATAACGTAATTTATCCTCCTGCGAGCTCCCAAACCTTAATCGGATCCAGAACCACTGGAGAAAACACAAGTCAGGCTACTGGCATCGCCAGCACTGCTGCTCATCTTGTACCTGGCATGATCATTTTGGTTTCTCAGGAACAGAGCTTTTACGCTTAACTGGAGACTTCTGAAAAGTCTAACGTTGGCTAAGACCTCTGTGGGCTTTTGGAGAGGACTTGGCCCTTTTGAGACCACCTCCACCACTATGCAAATACACGCAAGAGATAGATGTTGTGAGACAGTCACCCAGCGCGCTCTGACGGCTACAGCACGATTAACAAGGAGGAGGAATGAGGAAAAAGTCTGGGTGCACACTGCTGGGTGAACCATTGTCCTCAGGGAAAGTCTGAGGTCAAAATAAACAGCTCACCTACACCTCTTAGCTGCAAGGCTCTCGGGACCCTGCTGGTATTTCTGCTGTTAAAAATTTCCCCAGCATGACAAAACTGTAGTGTTGATGGCTCTCAGGCTTCCACTCGTCTCGCTGCTCTTGTTGGAATGTCTTCAAGTAGCAAAGAAAATTCTGGAAACCTCCCCAAAGGGATTCTGACACTGCTCACCTGTTTCTTGCCAGAGCCATCATCCTCCATGCCGTGCTGGGCAGCCATGGCCTTGGAGGTGTGCAGAGTGGCAGCATCGAAAGGTACCTTCTCAATCTTGGCAACATGACCAGAAACATAGGCCTGCCCAAGTCCTTCTGTCTGGTCCCTGTCCCGCCAGTTCTTGAAGAATTGCTTAAACAGAGGTGTCTCACCAGTCTCAGGGAGGACTTGGATCTGAAACAAATGAGCCAGCCCATCAGGAGCAGCCTTAGCCCCATCCCACACTGCTCCAGCCCTAGCTGCTCCTTGCTTCACGTGAGCCCCAGAAGAGCAGATCACCTCAAACAGGAGGTAGTGAAAGGCCGCTAGTGACCTTTCACATGAGCTGTGCTCTGGAGTCAGCGGCCTGTGCGGCAGAAAAGTAACCCCAGTGGTGTCTGGGGGTTGGCCACGGGTGGGCTGCTCACCCTTACCTGGGTGTGTTTCGGGTAACCCATCTTATCAATGAACTCAGAGGCTGTTTTCAGTGCTGCCTTCTTCTCTTCAGAGTTGGCAGTCTTGCCTGCAAAGAAAATAGAGAGAAAAGAGTTCAACTTTTTAAAAATCCTGCATACCCAGAGAAGAAACTGTCCCAGGTCCTTGTACCTTTAGCAGCAGCAGAAGGGCCCAGCCTTCCAGAGAGGTGATGTCAAACAGCAAACGACAATTGTTTGATCTCTTTTACGCCTTTTGTGACAGCTGAGAGAGCACAGCTGCCTTTCTACTTAGGATATCAATTTAATTTTTCTTCCTGCTTCCCAGGACCCTCCCTTTAATTCTCTACACTGTGGACCCTGTACCTGAGCACCTGGCATTTCAGATGAGAGTGCTTTTCTGAGATTGTTCACGCTTGGCCTGAAAAGCACCACCACCACCCGGCTTCAAAAGAGCAGGGATTGGTAAGTGGATGAAGATCCCAGGCATGCATAATCAGCTTCACCTTTCCAAACAAAGATCTTTCCGTCTGTGCCATGGTCCAGAATGAAGCAGTCATCTGTATTCAGGGCTGCCTGGGAGAAGGGGTTCTCATCTGCCACCAGGGAGACTGCCATGTTCCCAGCCCCGTTGGAGACCTGTGAGAACACAGCACAGAGAAGAGATAAGGCATCGTCTGACCCTCTCCAGCTTCATGGCCATAGTCCAAAACTCAGAGAGTGGAAGGGAAATAATTTTGAATGCACTGGCTGCTTCAGGCACTATTGTTTTTCAAACAGGATACCTTTGACACAGCAAGAATATGACAAAAATATAACACTCACTCTGGAGATTTCGAGTACTCTTAGGAAAGCAGATATTACTGGGACCAAAGAGAGATTGATCCAAGATAGTAAATATCCTTGGTGCACAAGCAGCCAAGAAATACCTTCTAGAGCAAATCAACTGCACTCAAGAACTGGACGGAACATTTTTGGTACCTGTGAACAGGCCTCCCTCTGTCAAGTGGGTTTAATAGTCTGAGTTCCTGTACTTACTAATGGATAAAAATTGATACAAATCACAAACCATCTTGGCAGATATCCACCACATCATTTCTAGGGACTGCTGTAGAAATTCCTCCCAAGAGGCCAAAAAGTCTTGGACATTCTTCTAGTTATATGAGCTGATAGCAAATGTTACCTTCCAAATCATTGATTCATGCTCCCTGGATGTAGAAGGGATGGATCCTTGTTCTCGGGCTCACTATTTCTAGTTCTTTCCTATCGCCTTCCTAACACAAGGCCTGACGATACAAAGAAAACTCCCTTGTTTCTCCGTTCTTTTCACACTTCACCTTTCCCTCAAAAATTCCTGGAAAGTCTCAGCTGTCTCACTACACTCAGAAGTGGTGATACAGACAATGGACAGAGTCGGGGTGCTGCAGTGTAAGTGGGGCTGATGTAAGTGTAAACTGTTTCTTGTTACCTTATAGAGCTTAGCCAGCTTTCGATTGGCTGTGTCAGTTTTGGTATCATCAGAAGCCCCTGGTGGCAAATCGGGCTTTGGTCCCAGGACCTGTGAGAGACAGAAAAGGCATTACCAACCTATCCAAGAGGATCTCAGTCTCCCCAGATGCTCCAGCCACCAGAACAAGTAGAAGAAACTTCTAGATCAACAACAGTGAAAATATACTCTGATGTTCCAGCCACGCAGAAGACCAAGTCTGCATTGAATTGAGTGTTTATACTTCATACGGCAAGACACAAACTACTGAACCTCTCTGCCCATCCCTCCCACTCTTCCACATCCCGCCCTTCCCACTCCAGCGCAGAGAAACAGACAAAGTGAATAACCTGAAGCATTTCCTCACGCTCTGATCCTTCCTCTGAAACATAGACCTTGGCACGGCCATTCCGCTCATTGTCACGAATCCCCTTGGCCAGCACAGCGGCCTTCAGCCGTTCGTGGCGGTTGCAGTTGGAGCCACACCACTGAAAGATGTTCTGGAAGAAAAGAGAAAGATCATGCAGCTGTCAGAGCATAACAACCCCCTCTCCAGAGGAGACAGCAGCGTGGCTGGGACTGAAAGCTGTTCAAAGGCTGGCTAAAGAGTGTTTCAGAACAGTCAACATTTGAGATAACTTCAACAGAGTGGGGAAAAAAATCCTGATGTGAACTAATCGAACAGCTCCTGCCCCTGGAAGTCTCCTAAACCTATTTTACATGGTACTTACACTGCCAAGGTCCAGGATGAAGCAGTCCCCTGTGTTGAAGCTCTCCCAGGTCACAGGAACCTCTGTTGCTCGGACTGTTCGCCTGCCTTTGACTTGCAGAAGCCTCTGCACAGTCACTTCATTGGGAACCACGTGTCTGAAGCCTGAAGCCACACCACCAGCCTAAGGGAAAGGAAAGGAACAAACTGACACTTGTGCTGTTGCTTCAGAAAAAAAGGCAAATCCTACCAATTTGCTGTCAGCAAGCAGTTTTTGCTTTTCCCAGGAAAAAGAGCAGCAGCTTGCAGAGAGCTACTTTGCCTAGGCTGGGCTTTTGCACAGCATCCACCTATCGATACATCCCAGCTATCCCGGTGTCTAAGGGACACCGATACGATACAGTTGGAGATCTCCAAATCTGAAGAAGATCACAATAACTTAATGAGGATAATTTAACACAGTAAGTTAAAGGAGGATGTTGACTGGTGAGGTAAAGAGCGTATTTCCATGTGTACAAGGTGGGCTAAGCACAGAAAAAGACTGGAAAGGTCAAACTCTGTTATGTAAGTGGGGAGAAATTAAATCTCCTGGGTAGGCGTTTCCTATTAACTCGGATTGCTGTTTCTTAGATTCATTCCAGATGTCTTGGGACTGCTTCTCGAAGAAAAACAAAACCTTGATTCCTAAAATTTCCTCTGGCTTTGCTTGTGTATTATTAATTCAGCCAAAGCTCTCCCACTGGGACCTGCTGTTTTCCACCCTGTCAGTTCCAACTCATTGAGAACATCTGGTTGAGAATGGCTTTTAAGCAAGTGTTAAAAGGGTGATTCTCATTCTTTTGAGAACTGGGCAGTGGGCAAGACGACATTTCTTGCCAACTTGGTTCAGCCTGGTGGTATAAAGACCCAGTCATCACCTACCTTGTACTTGATGCCAGATTTGAAGTACCCCAGGAAAGTGGAGGACTCATGGCCTTGCACTTCACGATGCTGAACAGCCTTCCCTTGAAGGTAGTCATCCATCTGGACAGTGAATATGGCAGCTGCCCCGCGCTCATCTTGAGAGCTTTCATCTCCTGCGAAAGGAAAAGGCAACAACTTGGAGGGAATGCAGCATTGCTGCCTCTACATTCAACTGTGCAAAACCACCTGGGAGAAAGCAGACTGCTGGCAAATTTAGTTTCCAGGAAGGTCTGCGGAATATCCATCTCCAAACTTTGCTAATAACAACCCCCAACAGCAGTATAAACAGCGTATTTTTCTGGCAGGCTCACAATACTTTGTTCTTTTCTCTGTGGGCCTGATAACAGTCTCATGATCAGAGAAAGCTGCCTCTAGGTACAGTGATGGCTGCACTCACCATTGCAGAAACCTCGTCAAATATTTCAGGCGAGTAGCACTATATGCACCCAAAATTGCATTCCCAGTGTATTCCAGCTCTGCTTTTTCCTTCTCTGGGTAACACTGACTGAACAAGGCTGGTGCAGAGAGGAACAGAGTTCACTGTGGGCTCCCAGTTCAGCAGGAGCACTCCCACCAGACTTACCTAACCAGAAATGCAAGTCGTACTGGAGGTTCCCACTCCGCTGCTTGATGGTGTTCAGCACCAGATAGGAATCTCCTGTGAAGAAGTCTCCATACAGATTTTTTGGCACTGGTACCAAATCAAATTTCTCAATCCTCCAAATCTGAAGGCCGGGTTCCTTCCCGGCCTTCGCAAATTCAGCGTGCTCCACCATGCTGACAGGCTAGGGGCGAGACAGAGAACCTTCTTCAACATGCATAGTACAAGGAAGTGCGTGTTTAAGCCACATTGCTCTGATCTCTCAACTATTGTTCCAGCAAAACAAGTGGAAAGTTTCTTTTTTTCCTTTTGCACTGAATTTTAAAGGAAAAGAAAACAAACAAAAAATGGGTTGGGGAGGAGTGTCTCTCAGTTGATCACTGTTAATTTTCTCTTCAGATCAGCTCTACCTCCTGGCTTATTCCTGACTCTCTTTTCTCTGCTTTCAGTCTGCCTCTCTCCTCTAGATATTTTCTTTACTAATTTGTAGCTTTTCAATATGGCATGTAAGTGAAAGACTAATCCCCTTGCTGACTATTCTTTTCTGTAAGCGTTGCATGATGTTCAAGACTGTAGAAAATAAACCCCTTTTAACTATACATGTTGTGCCTCTTGCACAAACATTATTTACAGGTTTTTTACCCAGCTCTTTCTGGAGAATGTTATGAGTATCATCAAAGAGTTAGACAATTAACTGGCTTCTTACATCTCTTCTGTTCTGACATGTTAGTTCAGTACTTCTGTGTAACTGCTCCCTTACAGGAATGACACTAATATACACAACACCCCGACATAAGGACATTGCACTTTTGGTTTAAGATGTATATTGTCACACTTACGCCATGTATTAACAATACTCAATCCATTCTCTTAACAAACACAAACATTTCTCTGTAACGAAATAGTAAAACAATTCACGCCGGTAATACTGCAAGGAAATAAAAGATTTCTGTCGTTATCGCAAAAGAAGTTTGTCCGTACATTGCAGCATGCCTTTGAGTGGAATCAGGGAACAGGGAAGAAAAAATTAAAATGTTACATTAGAAGCATCCAGTATTCTGACAAAAGAAGATAGATAGTTCACAGTAGCTGAGGGATGAAAGTACAATAAGCTAAGCTTTCAAGGCAGGAGTAAAGAATGTTATGAACTAGAAAGCAAAACAGCAAGTTAGCCACCAAAGTGATTCCTGAGCTGAAATCAGATATCAAAAATGGAAACCACTCAACTTTATCATAACAGATGAAGTCTGCCTGACTTCGTTTCTCCCAAATTCCCACTGTAAAATTGGACAAACTCCTTACAAAGAGTTACAAGAGAGCGTGACTCTTTTAAGTAGTTGAAAACCCGAAGTTTTCAAATGTTTAATTGTGATGCTAATCACTTACCACAGCTGAAAGTGCAACAGCTGCTGTAACAACATATCCGAGCCCTGCAACAGAAAGGGAGCTGACACAGTTCAGCTTCAGAGCCAGTGCACAAAAAATGGTGAGAAAAAAGTACTTGAAGTCCTGTTTGCCCATTTCTAACAGCAAATGGGCCTCTCTCTCGTCCTGCAGAAGCTGTTGGGAGTCCCAGCTCCCTCCTCCTCTCGCTGGTAGTGCAGCGGAACCACAGAAGCCAATCTTTTATCAGGGACAAACACACCCACCCGCTCCGCAATCCAGGGGCGTAACATGTTTGTGCAAACAGCCCTCTTGGAAGTCTCAGAGACTCGTTCAGCCCTTTACAGAGGCTTAATCCCAGCAGGCAATAACTCCAGACAATGTGCAATCCATTAGAGCCAACAGCACAACCACGCTCAAACAAGCCAAGTATCCAGTCACGAGGCCAACGAGGGAGGGAGACATTAAGAGACACCAGCAACAGAGGCAACATTTTGTCAGCTGAAAACTGCAAATAAATGGAAAGCTGATGAGATGCAGAGGAACAGAAAGGCTGTCCAGATGGCAACGGCTGCAGAGGAAGAGATTTTGGAGATGAGAAGAACAGAGAAGCACTAAAAGGATACAGCTGAATAACCTGAGGATGGAGGGAATACACCCTCAGCTCCCTGAACTTGTCAGAGGAACAAGATGCAAAATTCAGCATGTGCTGGGCATGTCTTGCACCTGAACACAACCTCCACACAAGCTGCTACCAGAGTAGTACACTCTGGAGCGGTCTGAGATGGACCAACGTGTTAGCAATAGGGCATTAACAGCCTGGTAGGTGACCAAACAAGAGCTAATTCAGTAATTTCAAACCCAAATATGACTGAGGGTGTAGCAAGACCCTGTGAGAGAAATATAACAGCCAGTCTCCATAAGAATGTTTTCTCTCTGTCTCCCTCACTAGAACACTCTGCTTCTCTGCTGCCCAGCCTGATGCATTTTGTTAAGAAATGTCACCTTGGCAAACTCTGATTTAGTTCACGTACCTTTGAAAATTTCCCTGGAAATTCTCAAATTGAAATAGATAATAAAAACAATGTCTTAGTCTTGCTGGTATTTCTGCTGTCTGCAAAGGAAGTTCAGAGTGTGAGAGGTCTAAGACCCAGTGGAATAAATGTTGGAACCCTGATGGTGTGCTGGGTCCAAGGAAGCCAGCTGTGATCCAAACCAAGACAATTGGATTGCACAACATTAAAAAGAGATGGGTCCCTTCCAAATGGAAAAATACTTTGGACTTTTTATTAACAAACACCTCTACAGTGCCACACTCGGCAAAACTTCACAGACTGAAGGTGAAAAGACCTCGGACAATGTGCTTTGTTAGCATCCTGGGTTAGGATATATTCTAATCTACCGATGTATGTTCCTAGGCATATAGGACATTTTGGAAAAACAATTTATTTGGTCTTCTAATGAACTCAGCACTTTCTGAGTTTTGCCCTCAGCCCAAGGTTGCAGAATGTAAATCCAGGCAAAAGAGGGAAAGAGAGCTGCAGTGAGTAGACTGTACATTCTAGCGATCTTTGGTGAAAATTCATCTGAGGCATGTCAGGAGGGAGGGAGTGTAATATGTGCCAACAGCTGGTGTGGTTTATTAGTGCTGTCAGCAAACGTTGTGCTGTTCAATCAAGCTGCAGAAGTTGGTGCTCTGGATGTTTTACCGAGGGCATATGCCAGCTGTGATTGCCAGGACCCCACTGAAAAGGATGTCCTGCTGGAGACATGGGAAAAAGGCGTAGTTCAAGCTGGTGTTAATAAAACTGTCCAGCTTAGTCACAGAAAAAGTGCTAGGCAGAGCCAACATCTTATGCAAAGGAAAGTTATTTAAGGAAAACAAGGAATGGGCTCGGAATACAGGCTTTCGGTGCAGATGGATCATCTAAACGACCCTTGGCTGCAGAGGGATCAAAACAAGAACTTAAGAAAAGAAGTCCAATGGTTTGAGCAAACAATGGAAGAATACAAGTTATTATGGTATCCAGATGCGCAGTTAACACAATCACAACAGGCCTGGCTGGGAACACCACACGCTGGAGATTGGCCGTAGGAACCATGGCAGGGATACAGCCCTTCCCCCAGAACACGACACTTGCTGTGCCAGGGGAGCTCACACTGGGCACAGCTATGTGTGTGGCTCACGGGGCAATGGCAGAATTTAGAGATGGCTTCTTTGGGACAGTGTTAAATGACTTTCCTGAGGCTGGAAGTTGCTTGCTTCAGAGGAAAGGCTAGAAAGGTCAGAGCAACCCTGCGGTCTCTCTGCTCAGAAAACTTGATTCTCTCACCCGGCCAGGTAAGCTTGCTCTTATGGTGCTGCTGGAAGCCCAGGCAGCTGATGCTTCCACCGCCTCCAATCAGGGACTCAGTAGTTTTCTCTCCTGGTATTCAACCCCAAACTCTTTTTCTTATTTCAACCCCACAACTTGTAATAAGCAGTTCTCTTTGCCTCCCTCCCTAAACACTTCCATTTGTGCTTTTCACATTCATCTCTGTGCCCGTGCCTCCCACTCGCTGTCACTCTGCGCCCTCACGAACTGATACCATCAGCACTTTTGCCGTTTGTCTTCACTCTCTTCTGAATTTGTTGCAACCAAAATGTCCTCTGACTTCTAGGATTGCCAGAGTAATCGGCAAGACTCCGACTGCAATCAGAAAAGAAGAGGTGGAAAACTGCTGGTAAAACCAGTGGGTGAAAAAAACAATAAATGCGGTGGTGCATTTAAAGACACTCGGCTGTAAAGGGGGCTATGTCTGGCAAAGGAAAGAGACTTTTTAAGTGAGGATTTAGCTGAAACAGAGAAACCTGGAGGTCTGATCACTACATGAACAGCATCGTGGTTTAAACCTGCTTGTGAGGGGACTTATTTTCCCTTGTCTCGCAAAGCATCAAAGGAAGAACTGCATCTCCCTCGCATGTGAAAACCAACTGCTCAATAGTTCATGTTCCTTGCAGCTTTTATTCAGAAGCTGGCCCCTTACAAGACAAAAATGAACGTAACATTTTTGTTGGAGCTACAGTTAATCCACGGCAAATCAGCCAGGTTTATACCCACAGATATAGTGAGGACTTACCTGCACAGGGCTGCTCAGGAGAGCTTGGCTCAGCTCAGCGGGGCTGTGCACTAAGCGGTGGTGAGGTCAGCTCAGCATGTGGCTGTTCTCACTCCGAGCATCAGCGTCTAGCCCATGATAGGTTCAGATAATTTATCTAAACTTGCTGCATAAACAAAGCCCACGCAGGAAGGTCTGCAGCCAACAGAATATTACACCACAGAGTATCCAAAACACCAGCTCCTTGATTCTGAAACAATTTCTGCCTTTCTAGATGGCAAAGGCTGTATTTTTTTATTTTGATGGATAATACCTACAGGGCATCAAAAGAACTTGAAAATACAGATTGAACTTCTAAAGTATGGCGAGAACAGCAAATCTCAGTAGAGTTTGGATCCACACAACATTCATGCTGCAAAAATGCTCCTTGTGCACCAACCCTTATTGTACCTTGGGGGCAAAGAGTTCCATTTCCACCCAGCTAATTCTGTCTCTTCCCCTCTATTTATTTGCCGAAAGTTGCCTGGAGAATATGGACTACTCCAAAGAAATAATAATATATCTCCTCATGAAAAGCAAGGCGCCCGTGTCTCACAGCATTCTGCACCTCCTATATCAAGCACCAGAAGAAGTAAATAGCTGCTGTATTTCTGCTGCAGCATCAGCAAAACCATAAGTCAGTGTGTTGTGCAAGTGGTGAAGCTGTAAAATCCTGCTAGTGTGATCAATCCCGACAAAATCAACAGGTTGTACTTGCGACATCAACATCCCCAGAGTCAGAGCTGCATTCTCCAGATCCTTGTCTGAAATAATGACACTGAAGAGATCAAACGTACCACAGAGAAAGCTACTTGCTTACTTCAGGTTTAGCCATTTCTACTCTTTGAAGAGGATCTGTACTTTGTGACTATCCACAAAGCCATTTCTTTTCTCTCTTGTCCTTTGCTGACCCATAAAAACTTGGATGAATTTACGAAGATTATGAGGGTGGACACTACAGGATCATTCAGGTTCTGACGAGAAAACTCAAGACATGATGCTGTATAAAACAAGAGAAAGGAAGGCAGTTGAGCACAGTATTAGCAGCTGATGACAGTGCTCACTGAAAGCGGAAACACTTGCTATTCCTCACAGCCTCCTTGCCAAAACAGTATATATCATGACTCACTCTTGGTAAACCACTGCAAATAAATACGGTGGGACTTCAACTTTGTTGCCAAAGTGATAAGCAGTGAAAAAAACCCAACCCTAAATAACAGATCAGATCAATTTGCAGTCTCCAGACAGCTCTAAATTCACAGACACCTAAATCCAAAACCAACCCCTTTCCTTCCATCCCTTGAAGGAGTAAACAAACTTTATTTGGGACAAGCAAAAATTGGCATGGAAAAGCCTCCTCCTACCCCAGCCACGGTGACTCCATAAACTATTTCAGCTCTCTATATGAGAAGCAGCATAGCTAATGGTGTTGTGAGCAGCTCCAGCTCAGCAGACACAGCCAGCCACAAATGCAAAAGTTCAAACCGGCATCGGCCCTTCAACAGCTTCCCCCTTCATTTAAAACAAGCATCTGATTCCAACAAGAACTCAGATCAACAGTCCTGGACACAAAGTCCAGCATTATCTGTACAACCGGCAAGCAGGTTTTTGCATTCATTAAGTCAAAATTCCTAGGAAACCACTTTAGCAAATTAGAACACCCAGATGATTTGAGTATTGTTCACTTTTTCCAGCTGTTTGTTTGCATTATGAGTCACGTCAGCTCTATTCTGGTCTCTCTACCTTCTGAGTACGATCCACTTTGTAAACACAGAGGGTTCAGCCCAAAGCACCCAGGCTGAAAACTTCAACACAAAAGCCTGAGTTTCTTCTCAGTTGCAGTGATGTAAATCTGGAAGATTCTTACTTACACAGGAGAAAGTGTTGGAGAATGTACAGGTCTGCCATCCGGAACACACCCAGAGGAAATCTGCTGATACAATCAACTGTTTAAAAGCCCAACCTTACGAGCATAGGTGAGCACTGAATCATGCACTTAAACACACAGAGCGCAGGTAAGTATGGATGGCTGGAAACCACTGACTAATCTCATTCAGTCATGAGCAAAAATGAGCCCTGAATTATACTCAGGCACAAATCATAGTTCAGTGCTGCAAACACATCTGAAAGGGGTGCTTCTGTGACCCCTAAGATATAATCCAGTCCATTAAGATATGACTACCACCCCCTACTATGTCCCACGGAGAGATCTGGTGGCGACAGCCAAACCACGTTAATGGAAGCAGTGGAGACATGCCTGCGGTCAGCTGCAGGGAAGTGACACAGATGTTCTTCCTCCAGTCACCAGGTCCTGACGGTACAGGGGAAATGATCTGCAACTTTAGGCAAAGTGCCTTTTCCCCAAGAACCAGTCAATGCATTCCTCTGTAGCACAGGAGCCTGTTCAATCCATTATCCATAACCCAAAGAAGAACAGAGGAATAAATTATTACTGGAGATGGGATGGAAAGCAGAAGAGGTGGCCTAGGTGAAAGGACTTAAGAGCGAGACAGTGCTACACCGAAGATAAGGATAAGAGAAGTACATGCAAATACCAGGGTTGAGTAAAAAGCACGTAGATGAAATTTTGTCTCATGCCCCATCGATGCAGCACAGCACGTCCCAGTCCTACAGCAAGCCCTTTAACAGACATTCAAAATCAAAGTGCTTCTTCTAGATCAGGGACAACCATTAGAACACAAGGCACAGATAAGAGTTACAACTAATGTAGGCGTTTGGGACCTGCATTTACCTGCTGACAGGCAGAAGAGATTTGACCTACTGCTACGAGCAAAAGCTTCATTCAGTCCTGCACCCGGCACACACAAGTGCAAGCAGCTTCTGCACGTCTCCTCAGGAGCACTCGGAGGAGACAGGACTCTCCTGTTTCCCATGAAGTGGTTTTCTTCACAAACACCCACTTCAGAGTAAATCAATGTGGAGATACACCGAGGTAGCAGAGCTCCCCTTCCCAGTCTGCTCCCAGTTCTCTTGACATCTGTGTAGCGGCTCAGCCTTGAAGAAACAGACCTTCTCACCAAGGCTGTTTCCAGCTCCAGTGTTGGCAGCAGGACCGCCAGGCTCCCACCCCCGCTGCCACCAGAGGGCAATGCACTGAGCAGCCATGCCAAAATACCTCCCTTCGCAGAGCGAGGCGTTTGCAGCTCTCCCTCTGGTGATTAACAGAGGGAGGGGTATCTTATTTTTAGCAGGATTCAGGCTTCGCTGTTGAGGAACCACAAGCATCCTCAAAGCAGCCAGCCTGCAAGAAGGGAAAGTCGTAACAGCGATAGCTCTCGGCACAGCAGCCTCCATCCGTCCCGAAAGATCCTGCGATGATTCATTTCCTCCAGTGTTTTAAAGGCGCTGTTTTGAATTGTAGCTGTATTTTTACTGTGTGTGGAAATATTCTGCAAATAACATATGTTTAAACTTTGTTTTTGGATGGTGTCCCACCGACTGACTAACTCTAATTCAGACAAACAGTTGTTTCTCCCTCTCCTGGTTCTGCTGGGACATCAGCCTCGATCAGTTCCAGCTCTTCAGGTTCTCAGTGGGAGGTGAATGAGGGACAAAAGAGGAGAAGAGAAAGGGAAAGGCGAAAAACAGAGGCTGTAGGCAGAAAAGAACACTTCGAAACATGGAAGGAAAATAATCTTCAGAGTCCACACCACCTAATCCTTCAACCCCGCCAGCATCACATCCCAAATTTTGATCAAAAAACCTGCCCAGCTGGTTTGAATATCCTGGTTGAGGATGCAGGTACTTGCTAAGTCCCAGTCCACCCCGAAGTGAAGAAAAACAGACAGATGAACTGAACTAAAGGTTATTCTCCGGAGGCAAATGTGAACAGGCAGAAAACCCCAGAATACCAACCAAATACCTCCAACATCAGCAGCACCACTGCGCTCCCCCAGCCGAGTGTCAGTGATCCCAGCTGTTCCAGTCTGGCACTTTCAGGTTGCCAAGCGCTGCAAAGCACCTCAGCAAGAAGCTGCTGGAGCTCTATTTAACTCCACTAATGTCAGCACTCTGTTTAACCTTGCAAATGCATCAGCAGTGGATAAGCAGAGATAAATACTTGTCAATCCTGTTGAGAGCCAGACACTTGCTGTGAAAGGCTGCTGCTTCCCTTCCCAACTCTTCCAAGCAGCTTTCCTTCGCTGTGCGAAGTACTGAAAGTTGACATCGTATGAAGTGTCTGATCCGATTTCAGCTCTGGTGGGATTTAATAGTGACATACTATCAGGCAACTCTCTTTAGCGCCCTGGGTACACACTTGGACCAGCAGACTACATACTCTGAGTGTCTCGGTACAGTGAGGGACACAACAGGGCTTGTGCTGCTGCGAGAGAAGCCTACCCTGCGACGACGAGGCAAGAACCAGCAGTGCGGCTCCGGCTGGAGGGGATGAACATACCCCAGCGGGATGTGTACAGAGAAAGAGTCACCTAAGCCGTGTGCCAGCCAGCTAACGAGAGCTGATGGATCTGCTCTGGCAGTCAGTGTACTTTTGCTATCAGGGTGCTGTGGACTATAGGATGCAGAGTAAATACTGGAAGTCTGCCAACGTCTCTGACTTCTTGGGAAGCGGAGATGAGGCAGAAGCATATGCACTGAAATCCAGACCTGGTGCATATAAAGTCTGTTCAGATGCTCCTACCGTCAGTTCACTTTTATTTTCCTTACTGAAAAAAAAAAATTAAAAATAATCTGAATGCAACTTTCAGTTCAGGAAAGCCCTGATCATGACAGTTCTCTGCTGCCAAAAGTCACAAGGACGGGCCTTACAAAAACTGCTCCTGCCTTTTTCCATTCTTCTTTTGTCTGAACATCTGCGGTGAGCTGCTGTCAGAGATCCTGATGCACCAGCGTGACGGTGTCTCTGCTCCTGTGCCCCAAGGACTGGAGCTAACCACACTGCCTTTTCACACTATCATTGTTTGGTGGAGCCTCCTGCAGAAAAATACTTGACAAACTGACAAACCAGGGTTTGAGGCTCAATAGCTGTGCACTATCCCCACCTAGGGAGTTACGCCTGATACGGGAAAAAGAGTTGCAGCACAGCTCCTAGCTGAGAACTCCAGCAAGTTTATTGCTTTTATGGGAAAAGAGTTCACTGTGCAGGGCACTTCTTTCCAATTCTCTTAATTGTCTTTACGTTTGAAGTGATTAATTAATGATTAAGAGACTGAAAAGACAAGGACTTGAACTAGTGTTGTGAGAAGCAGAACAAATGACATGACAGAGAAACAGAAAGAGATAAGCTGCACAAAACAAGATAACTTGACGTTTTCCTCTTCATGGAAAACTTCAGCGACCTTTGAAAGTCACAGCACAAGGGATCTTTTGAGTCTTGAGTCGAAAAGGATTCGAGAGGTTACAACATACAACATAATATACACAATTTTCTCTTAAGTTTAAATTTTTGGAAGGGATATCAAATACCTGGCTTGGAGAATCACACAACCACTAAATGACAGAAATAAACCACGACTTGGTACAGACAAATGGCCTGTATCAGAATTTTCTGCCTTTTCATGAAAAGCATTTGATAACAATCAGGCAGGGGCTGATTATTCACAATTCCTGTGCTGCGAAAGCAAACAAACCCCAGCAGCTGCTTCTTCCTAGACAGTAGTTACTGTGCCCGAGCTACGTTACATCTGTGTTTAACCATGTTCTGCTTTACTGCAACCGATCTGCAACTTGATCACTTCAGCTTATATTTAAGAAAGAAAAGAAAATCTCTTTCTTTTGGTGTCAGGATTCCAGAGCACGGCTGGGAAATGATGGGTTTGTGAAGCTGCATATTCCCGCCCAGCACCCTTGTTCGCATACACGCTACTCAGCAGCAACACTAATGTCTGAGACTGGAAAAAAAATGGAAAGCTTCTATCTGTAAAAGGAGTTGAAAACAGAAATAAATCCTGAGTAATAAAATACGTCACAGCACTATTTTGAGAGTGGTTTAGTTCCCACCAGGACTCGGTAACAACCATCCAACCTACAACAAGAAGTTATTTTATCTGAACTTGGGGTAGGGGGAACCTGGCTCAGTGCGGGTCTTTGAAAATAGCTAGCTGCTGCTGCTGCTGCTGCTTCTCCTGGACAAAGGCTTGTAGCTCTTCTCTTGCCCAGGAGAAGCAGTTAGTGACACTGCTGACCACACCGCGAACTCAGTAAAGGGCACTTAGAAAAGTGTATAAAGTATCTCCAAAACCAGCTGTGTAATTGAACATGTCAGGCAGTCAGTCTTTCAGCTGGAGCTGGCAGCAGTTCTCCTCGGTAACACTATCAGAAGCACAGGGCCCAATGGTGGAAAGCTATCTCACATCCCCACTTTGGTGATGAAAGGCACGAATTCACAAACGTCTTGGATCTGTGCCTGTAAAATCAAAGCTGAGACCAGCAGCAGCATTTCTGCTTTGTCAGAGGCAGCCAAGGATTGATGGCTGGTTCAATTTCCCCAGTGTTTTCCCCATAGCACTGGAATTTCATCCAGCTGGAGAAAGCCTCCACTCTCCTGAGAGCAGGAGACATTCCCCTGGGGACATTGCAGGTACTCGGCTCTCACTAAAGCGAATTGTTATCTAAACACTCAGGTGAACCACTGGAAAATCCCTCCCTTTACTTAAACACTAAACGTTTACCAGTTCACCATCCACCTGCGTCCCCAGTGAGGTGCAGCTACACTTTCCTGCCCTACCTCCATGGGGAATTCTAGTGAAATCCATGGAGCCAGACTTCTCGCCACGCCAGCAGGTCAGCGCTGCCAGGGGGGCCAGCGACGGGACAGCTAAACTAACTCTGCCCCCCAGGGCTGGTGGGAAGCGCAGAGAACAGCATTCCCTTTATCCGCTCGGCAGCAAACAGCTGAGTTCAGCCCCGAGCCCAAAGCCACACGGGGTGGGCAGGGAGGTGGCTGTGCCACCAGCAGCAGCCGGCCTGTGCAGCTGGCATCAAACTGGGCTGACTTCTGCTTCTCTCTGCTACTGGTGTGGGTTAAACCCGGACCTCTCACCGCTCTGCAGCAGGGATGACACAATAAACCATCTCACGGACAAAATGAGAGTAACCAGTTGCAACAACCAAGGTTCTGAGGCCTATTCCTCGGTACTCGGGTTTCACCTCATTTGCCCAGATGGATGTTATACAGTATTCTGGAAAATAATTTGAGAAATCTATAGGATGAGAGCGGTTTAAGGAACACCCCATCCCCGTCTGACTCCAGAGCAGGACACCCTAAGCCGAGTCATGCCAGACCCCAGCAGAGGGTTTGCTGAAAAACTTGCATCATGCAGAAAGTTGGTAGCAGAAAATGGAAATTTTAACGATCAGTCAGAAAAATAAGAGACTTAAAAGGGAAACATTGCTAGTATCATCCTTGTTAGCAAAATCCGATTTTTTTCACATCCAAAAGCAAATAACATTCAAAGCAGTTTGATTCAAAGAGGATCTACTTACTAATGAGGCCTCCTTGAAACAAGTCATCCCCATAACTTTTATTTTTTTAAAACCACTTTTCCTAGGAAACATTTTAAATACGTTTTAAGTGTCTACATCTTCCTTTTTTTTGGCATTTTCTATTCAAACAGAGCTTTCAAACATTCCTTCCCCCCGGGGCAAAGAGCAGAAGCAAAGCCCGCACCGTTCCCATCGCTGAGGCACCGCAGCTATTTGCACCAGGGGTTCCCAGCACCCAAAACTGGGTGGGGAGTGGAGGCTGCCGAGCCCCAGCCCCAGCGCCCCTCCCGGGACCCTGGGGGATTTCAGCCCCTTCTTTCCCCGGGCAATATCAGCGGCAGCCCCTCCAAAAGGAGCTCCGGGGGATTGGGAAGGGGGGCGCTGCGGCCCCGCAAAGCTCGAAGCGCTGGATGGAGGTGAGCGAGAGGGGAGAAGCAGCCCTGGCCGGGGGGTCCCGGGCCCCCTGCTCCCTCCGGCAGCCCCGGCGGCTCCTCCCTCCTCCCTGCGCTGCCCCGCGCCGAGGGTGCCCCGGGGGGATCCCGGGGAGGGGGATCTAGGGGAGGGGGTTCCCGGGAAGGAGGGTCCCGCAGCGGCTCCCCCCGGCTCAGCCCTACCTGCTGCTGGTGCTCAGCGGCTAAAGCAGCTGCGGGGCCGGGGCAGGGCCGGGCCGGGCCGGGCAGGGCAGCCCCGGGGGCGGACCGAGGGCAGCCCCCGCCCAGCCAGGGGGTGCGGCTGCCGGCAGCGAAACGGAGCCAGTGACTGTACCAGTGACTGTGCCTGTGCCAGTGCCTTCCCTGCCCTGCCCTCTTCCTGCCCTGGCTCTCGGGCCCCGCCGTGTTCCACGCGTGTTCCCGCAGCCCCAGCCCGGCCCGGCCGCCCCTGGCCCCACAGAGGTGTCCCCGAACCCCCGCGGGCCGGGGTGGCTGGAGGCAGAGGTTGGCCCTTCCCCGCAGCTCTGACACTCCCCAGCCAGCCCTGGTGGGGAATCCTGGCCCCTCATGCCAGAGCCTGCGTGGGGAGATGGCTCCCAGGAACTGGGGGAAGGCTAGGTGCTGCTGCTGCTCCACTCCGCGTGGCTTGGCCATCCCACTGCTCCCCAAGGAACAAGGCGCGCGTTGAGCCCGCCAAACAAAGCTGCCCTTCACACCACCGGCGTGGGAGGCTCGGTGGCCGCCTCACTCAATGGTGAGGCCAAAGTGCTGGACGACTCAATCCTCTACTCAAAACGGAGTGACAAAGCAGATGATGGCGAAGGAAGCACGGCGAGGCCGTGGCTTTCACATCGCGGGAGGCTCCCGTGGGGCCAACCCAAGCCGTGTCTGTGCTGTGGGTTGTGAGCGTCTTCACAGAGCTGCTGCAGGATGATGAGCAGCGTGCCTCTGAGCTCTGGTTCACAGAATCACAGAAGGGACCTCGAAAGCTCATCTAGTCCAATCCCCCACATTGCTGGAACAGGATCACCTAGATCAAGTCCCACAGGAACTCGTCCAGGAGGGTTCGAAACGTCTCCAGAGAAGGAGACTCCACAACCCCCCTGGGCAGCCTGTTCCCCCCTCCAGCTCTCGATGGCCACCACGGCCTCTCCCCAACTCATCCTTCTCCACGTTTCTCTCATACCTGTTGAGGTTTGTTCTCTGGGTGTTGCTGGTTGTTCCCTGGCGTTATCCCTGTCTCGTGAAATACATCCAAGTCAGATGGGTTGTATTTTCTGTTTAGCTGGAGCTTTCCTTGTGGTGTGGAAAACTTTGCGCTAGCTGGCAAATATATTTCCCTGTTTCTTGTTCTGTTACTCTCAGCTGTTCTAAACGAGTTTGCTTCTGCCACAACTTCCCACCTCTTCAGTTCCAGAGATCGAATCTGGTAAACCAATTGTGATGACGTGGGTAACAGGAGTTATAATTATTGATTCGATATCACATTTAACACAGTTTAATTTCTGAAGCCTGTCAGCAGCAGATGAGTTCTACAGCACACATGCGAAGACAGGGACTTTGTGGCTCAGGTACGTGGTGTGTATCACACAGAGCAGATCAGTCCTCCCGTGGTTATGTTTGAAGCTCCAGAAAGGGACGCGACCCTTAAAATCCATTTACTATTAACCATATTTTTATAAAGCATTGTAGGCGGTGACACATCCGAGAGCCAGGAAGATTTCTGCAGTGTTACTCGGGAAATGAAATTTCTAACTTCTTGCATTTTCCGTGCAGTTTTTCCCTCGATCCTCTGAGTGAGTTGCAGTAAATCTGAGACAGGCAGGCCGGCCACAGGCAGCTGCTGTTTTTCTTTCACTCTCTACATCATGTAATCAGAGAACTGTCTTGTGTTCTTGAGGGAAGCATTGTACCGAGACACTGCCACCCTGGTGTGGGTTTTTACAAAAACTCTTTCTATGCCGCCAACAATGCCTTCGGTTGCTGCTGGAATGGCGTGGAAAAGGAACAATGACCTGCTTAATGATAAAAAGGGGCAATATTTCTCCTTTGTCACCGCTGTAACTGAAGAAGATCGCTGCTCTCCTTTTTGTTTTAGGAGAACATTATTATCCAGAATATTTTAGAAGGGCTAAAAACTATCTGCTGTTTTGATTCTACTGTCCGGGAGCCCTGTGCACAGCTGGGGCGATAGGAACCCTTTCATTAAACCAGGATCGTACATTACAAAGGGGTTACCCAGTCATGCAGCTTCTGCTTTCGCAAGTTAAATGATCTTCTTGATGTCCCGCATCATGTTCATATCAAGCCAAGGTGCTGTTTAGAGCTGCAAAGGGGCAGGCCCCTCATTAGCGCCAATAACAATGGGGAATTCTACCCTTTCGAAATATGTTTTCATTCCGAATGCAAATTCTGTTCTTAGTTAAAAAGAGACCTATCAGAAAGCCTGACATGAACTGCATCTATAGCATAATCATTACACAGCTAAACCAAAAATTCTTTATCTCAGTCAGATGTGCTTAATGTCAAATGATTCAACCTTGTAAAACCACTGTGCTCTCTTTCCTTTTTTTTTTAAAGTATTGTTAAAACTGTCATGTTTCCATGGAAATTTGGGGTCCCAGTTGCCACAACAAAGCTCTTCAACTGGAAATGCAGCTAGAGCTGTGCTGGCGACCATGCTACAAAGTCAGCTTGGAGCGATGAAGAGTTAAGAGTTGTTTTTCAGGAAGAAACCTCCCTCGCTACAGACATTGTGGGACTTGAAGTTACGTCGGTATCTACATAGAATCAAGAGAGTGTGTTGGTGTCAGGATGAGCCTTGGGAATCTCTATGAATGAGAAGGGCGGAAACTTTCTGAGGCAAAGCGTTGTGCTGTGCCAGCCTTACCTTCTGCCCTTGCAAAGTACGGCTACACAATCATCTTTCAGCATGAAAATACCTTGAAACTGTGTGCAAATATCTGAAGGTAACTGCTGCTCACTTCAGTCGTTGTGCTCTGTTCAGGAGAAGCTCTGCATGGATCTAGTCTGGATTTGTGCAAGACTCGACTCATTCCATTCTTTCACCACTTTGAAGCTTCGGTCTCTGAGCATGTTGTCATGTCAACCAGAAAAACCACACAACTTGCACGTCTCAGAGAGGCCAGTGCTGGTGTTTAGCGCAGTTGTGTGACTGTAACGATGGGGTTTGGTGCTAAGATAGAAGTTACTCGTTAAATGGTGCGTACAAGGTTGGATGCAGCCTTGAGGATTAAGCTAAAGGAGAACGCGAAGCAGCCTTTACAGCTGAAATGTGAGCTCCGGAATAAGGCAAATCAAGGCGGTGTGGCTCAGCTTTATCTTCAGACGGGATAAAAGGAGTCCTGCTGCGTGGTGACCCCGGCAACTGCAGTCACTGCTGGATGTACTTGGACATTAGCACTGGAAGGAGGCAGGGAACGGGGGGTGCTTCCCTTTGTACCTCCATTCCCTGCCTCACGCAGCTCCCAGTGTTCCCAACAACACAAGCAGAGAGAGCCCATCTGAGCTGCAGCTCCTTACACCAGAATTAGTTGGCCCAAATGTTCTTACATTATTCATGAGTTTAATTTGAAGCTTTGTCTGAGTGCCAGTGAGAACACAATTTGGGGCTACCTATTTTAGAAGAGATGAAGGAAGTAAAAAAAAAGAAGATAGAGCAGGAACTAAAACCCCAAAGTGACCACAGGAACATTGCTCTAGACACCGCAGAACTGAAATGGTGAGTTATGAAAGAAGAACTTAGCAACTCCAAAAACCAACACAAACCCAATTAGTCATTTCAGACCAATCCAGTGTTACATGTTCAGCTGTCACGGAACTGTATTTCAGAACAGTTCCTGAGGAAAAAAACCACCATGCTTCTTCTTTCTGTATTTGTCTGCATAAACTGGAACAAAGCCAGAAGAAGAAGTTGGGGGTCAGAGGAAGAAACAAGCCTGAACAAACACCCCTGACTTTAGCTACCTTTTGTTGGCGGTGTTTGTGAGGTGCCAGTTTCAATTCTGGCGATCTGGTCATTGTTGCTGCTGGGTTCCTAGATGATCTTTTGAGGTCCCTTCCAATCCCTAACATTCTATGGTTCTTTTACTGGGATTTTCTGAGCTTGCTAATAATTCCTGCTCCCGTGTTGCCCTGGCCGTGCCAGCAGTGGCTGTTTTCTGGAGCTGCGCTTTAAGACTCATTTCTATTCTCATAAGGTTTCTACTGCCAGGAGGATTAGAACCCTTTCAGGGGAATGTTGTGAGGATTAGGGTTTGTTTTGAAAGCACGCACTTGGAGTTATATAATAATAAAACCTATTACCGGCAAAACTATTCATTACAGTGTAATAGGTAGATCCGATACGTTTCATTATATCAAAGGTAGAGGGCTTCGAAGATCTAAGAAGTAATGTTATGTTTTCAGAGAGCGTCTGGAACAATACTAGAAAGGAAGCTATTGTAAGATTAAAATAATATAGTGTCGACTGGAGGGATATGAAATGCAGAGGAGTCTGGCAAAAAAAAGAAGGGTCGTATTTTAAAGCAGATATTATTACATTGTATGTAATTTATTTGAAAAGAACGGGATCCTCAAACCTCCTATCAACTGTATTAACTCCGAGCCTTTACTTTTCCTGAGGTTCCGGGTAAAAAAACAAACCTCAAAGCGATGCTCATGTGCCCAGAAAATGTGGATGCCATTTTTTCTTGACAGAGACTTCAGAAAGAGACACGTCAAAAAGGCCTTTCAAGAGCAGGCCGCATTGACCTCGCAGAAATCCACAGAGCAGGGTGGGACGATAGGCAGCTTTCCAGCTCCAGCAGTTTGGTATTGTTACCAATTTAGTGGGTTTTAATTACTGGTGTAACGTTCTGTCCAGATGTTCAGAATGAATGGGCTGAAGTCAGCGTTTTCTCAATAACTGTTGTGGAGAAACTGCTGAAGGCTCTCCAGAATTAAAGAATCACAGAAGGAATAGAGATGCCATTACTCAGCCTTCTGTCTTGTTCACATCTTTTGTGTCCTTGAAACTTCATAGGAATATTTGATAAAAGTGTATAAACTGATTCAAAACCAAAAGCCTTAAAGCAAATCTGTATTGCCTTTTACCTCATCAGATAATCAAAGGCAGTTTTGTATCAAATATCTTTGGGAGTTTCAGAGGCGATGGCTTCTGATTTGCTTTGTCGCAGATGAGAAATAACAGGAATTATATTCTAAACCTGCTTTTCAGCTCTGTTCAGGATCAAAATACGCTCTCCACAAGCCAGGCTTCAGATTAAAGTGATTTTGAGAGTTGCTGAGTAATCCTGAAGACATGTCTGTGACCACTGGAGGAGAGA
Organism: Todus mexicanus; assembly: GCA_013389965.1. Classification (NCBI taxonomy): domain Eukaryota; kingdom Metazoa; phylum Chordata; class Aves; order Coraciiformes; family Todidae; genus Todus; species Todus mexicanus. The sequence continues at coordinate 2,341 of WEIS01020378.1, read as the reverse complement.
AGCGCTGTCCTGTTAGCATCATGGAGAGGTGCCGTGTTCTGCTCCTCTGTTGGGAGCTGTAAAAGCAGGCAAGCTAACACCGCTCAGCTAACTCTACCAAACTCAACTGTAAATGCAAAAGTAGTCGATGGATTTTTGTCTCAGATTTTAACCATTTTGAACTTTAAAACCCCTTAAGCAAATGTTAAAGTGTCTGTGTTCGTACAACAATATTTGGAGAAATACCAAATGCTTGGAGGAACGGTATTTTTTTCAAGACAGTAAACCAGACTGGAACTGGGTCAAAATAGTCAGATCATTTTCCGTTTAAAGACTCCCTCTTGTGGAAATCATTCTTACCGACTTGTTTTTGACCTATTTTTTTTCTAGTAAAAGTCACTCCATATAAGGTTATTTCAAAACTTGAACACAGGTCTGTTGCGCAGTACTACTTGCTCCAAAGTTAGGGCCCTGACAGTAGCTGACAGTAGCTGTACAACTGGAGTAAACTGCTAGCAGGCTTGCTCTCTTTCTACCGAGTCTTTGCTTTTTATTACTCGGAGGTTTATTTAATTATTTATTACGCAGACGGAAAGAAAAATCTAATCGTTTTTCATCTGCGCTTTCCACCCTGTGTCAGAGGCACGTGGAGTGCAGCACCCAGCGCCTCCCCGCTGAGGGCTGAGGAATCATTCGAGAGTGGGCGACCCCTGGAAAGCAGTCGCTGGGGAAAGCAGAGGCTTCCCGGGACACTGCTACGCTAAAGAAAATGGAATTACTGATGTCAGAGAAATGGGGATGGAAAACGCCCATTCTGGAAAGACGTTTCCCTAGGAATGTTAATCTCAGACACATGCTGCTTTAGGGTGAGGGGCAGTTTGAGTCGTGGATGCTGGTACAGGACAGGATTTTATGCTTTCCATACTGTGTGGGACCAAAATTAAGTTGTTATTGTTCTCTAGTAGTCTGTTAGGAGAGGAAATCACATCGTTGTCTATTCCCTGTCTAATATGTATTTGGGCAGGAAGGGCCACTGGCTCATCTCAGTCACACGTAAGCCCTAATCAGCTCTCAATTCTAAAATAAGTAGAATCCCTCTGCTTGCTTTAATTGAAGCTCTCGGCTTCTGTGGCACTAAAGCTGACAAAGCATCCTGCTTGCTCTCAAAAGGATAAACCATGCACTGAAAACGCCGGGTGGCTGCCCTCTAGCAGCTCTGGTGGTAATTTCTCCCTAAATAGGATGTAAGTACCTTGAACAGGGTTGCAGGCCCTAAAGCTTTCCAGAGTGACAACCTCAGAGGAGTTTCAGTTAAACACCAGGTAAAACTGAAAAAGGAATATTAATCTGGAATACCAGGGTCCTTAATTTTGAAACCCTGGAGTCTGTTTCTGTAATTTCTGTGGTCACATGAGGAAAGATTGTATGTTGAGCTGGGAATCTGTGCGAGCTTATTGAACTGGAGATCCAAAGCCCTTCATAAAGTTGTTCGCATTACATTTTTTTTCATCTCCTAAACCAGCAAATTGGTTTGCAGTCCCATGAGCTGTGAGATTTGTGCACCATTTTGCATTTTTCGGGGTGTAGCACTGCCTGCCACAAGTGTTTAGGAAGCCTATTTGAAGAAATCAAAGCCCAGATAAGCAAACTGGTTGAAGTGTTTCACAAAGCATGGTCAAATACGCGAGATACTAATTTTATGGGACACTGGAAACAGCTCTCTCCAGTTCCTGAGAGCTTTTTGGATACTGGGCTATGCTAGAGCATAGCTGGGCTGTGTAGCTGTACCTGATCAGGCCATGCCTGCTGGATTCTTCCTCAGAATCAACATCTGCACCTCAGTGGTGGCAGCGCCAGAGATTTCACCCTTCACAGCATCCCAGTATCACCTAGGTTGGAAAAGACCTATAAGATGATCCAGTCCAAGCTTTAACTGTAATCTTTATCACCCCCTAAGACGTATCCCCAAGCACCTCATCTTTATGCCCTTTAAACACTTTAAAGGGATGGTGACTCACCCTCCTCCCTGGGTAGCCTGTGCCAATGCTGGGCAACTCCTGGAGAGAAAAAATTCTTTCTAATGTCCAGCCTAAAACTCCCCATGTGGAGCTTCAGGCCATTCCCTCTTGTCCTATGTTTATTGGACCCTGGCTTTCCCAGCTTGTCTTGGTGGGAAAGTGAAGGGATCCATCCCCCCAAAAAGCCCCAGCCTGCCTCAAAATCCTACCANCCTCCCAAGCCCTGACATTCTGTGATTCTGTGTGAATTTGTGTTCAAAATAAAGGCTCCCGGTGTCATTTTCCCCTTTCCCCCGCCAGGATCCTCCCTGAGGCGGAGGCGGCGCAGCCTGAGGGAGGGAGGG
>WEIS01020377.1:0-12835 GCA_013389965.1 Todus mexicanus | reverse complement strand
GATGTGCTGGAGCGTGTCCGAAGAAGGGCCACAAGGATGATCAGAGGGCTGGAGCACCTCTCCTAAGAAGACAGACTGAGAGAGTTGGAGTTATTCAGTCTGGAGAAGAGAAGGTTCCAAGGAGACCTTATTGTGGCCTTCCAGTATCTTAAGGGAGCTACAAGAAAGCTGGGGAGGGATTTTTCAGGATGTCAGGCAGTGGTAGGACTGTGGGGAATGGAGCAAAACTAGAACTGGGTAGGTTCAGATTAGATGTTAGGAAGTTCTTCACCATGAGGGTGGTGAGACACTGGCACAGGTTGCCCAGGGAGGTGGTAGAAGCCCGGTCCCTGGAAGCCTTTAAGGCCAGGCTGGATGGGGCTCTGAGCAACCTAATCTAGTGGGAGGTGTCCCTGCCCATGGCAGGGAGGTTGGAACTAGTTGATCTTTGATGTCCCTTCCAACCCTGGCAATTCTGTGATTCTAAGTGCGGCCAGCAGGTGCAGGGAGGTGATTCTGTCCCTCTACTTCACTCCTTGTGAGACTTCACCTGGAGTACTGCATCCAGCTCTGGTAGTCCTGAGCACAAGAAGGACATGAACCTGTTGGAGCAGGCCAGAGAAAGGCCACAGAAATGATCAAAGCGCTGGAGCAACTGCCCTGTGAGGACAAGCTGAGAGAGTTGGGGTTGTTCAGCCTGGAGAAGGCTCCAGGGAGACCTTATAGCAGCCTTTCAGTACTTAAAGGGGGGCTACAGGAAAGAAAGGTAGGACTCTGTATCAGGGAGTGTAATTATAGGACACGGGGTAACAGTTTTAAACTGAAAGAGGGTAGATTTAGTCTAGATATTACAGAGAAAAACTTCACAGTGAGGGTGCTGAGGCATTAGAACAGATTGCCCAGGGAAGCTGCAAATGCCCCCTCCCTGGAAATGTTCAAGGCCAGGTTGGATGGGGCTCTGAGCAATCTCGTCTAGTGGAAGGGGTCCCTGCCCATGGCAGAGGGGGCGGAACTAGATGATCTTTTAGGTCCCTTCCAACCCAAACCATTTGATGATCCTATGACCCTGGGGCTTGGACACAGTTTACTGCAAGGGTGAGTGGGCTGCTAGTTGCTGAAGGTGGCTAAGGGAAGAACATTGATGTGGTGGAAGCTGTGGGAAACGTAATGGCTCTGATCTGTGAAATGTCTGAGGGGGAACAAGGACCCAGAGGTCATTCCACAAGAAACAAAAGACACAATCTAATCCGATGGGCAAAACCGAAACATTTGGGGGGACATGTAGAGGGATGCCTTGCTGTGAGGGAGCTGCTGAAGCTCACAGTGTTGGAGCTGTAGTTCGTCCTTACAGAAGAAAACCCCTTTCTTTCAAGCGGCTGTTATTGCTTCAGGTAGAAACAGTGAACTGTGCAGAGTGCTGGAAAAAGTACAGTCATAAACAGCACGGCAGCATTGTATTAATCATCAAGTGTGGTGTGAAGTAGTAAATTAGGCAGCCAAAGAGTAGTAACAGTGGAAATAAAATGTGCGCTGTATGATACCCGTCAGTGAGCAAGAGTCCCAGTCACCAATTAACATACCAACAGGAACCCTGCTATGGATGTTTTTTTCCATCTTAAAATGTATCCTCTCCTAGCAGTTTTGAACGTATCCTCGTTAACAGGAAACCACCGTGAGCAGCTTTTACTTAAAATAAAATCAGAGGGTTTTCATCACCTGCAAGTTGATGTCACTGAAAACAGTTGCAAAATGCTGGGAAACTTTTGGAAATGCTGAGCATCTTCTTTCCGCTCATTTCAAGGGAAAGTACTGTCGGTATATTCAGAAAATGTCTGGCACCTTCAGCTCTGACCTGCTAACTAATGACGCAGAAGAGTTGTCAAAGGATTAATGTTTCCAGCTCCGAAAATAAGCCTTCTAGCTCAATCTATTCTTCATAGATTTATCTGCTGTACCTCAATTATGTAGCAGTGTCGCTAGGAGACCATTATCTTGAGCTAATGTTCCACTCACCATCTTTTCATTCTGTTCTTTGAATAATCTGAGTTAATTAAGAGGCTGAGTAGACGTTCCTCAGTACTTCTTTCTTTTCAATACTTCTGTAGAAAGATATGTGTATATTCCTGAGCGCGGAAGATTGCTTTTTTTTTCTCAGCAGTGAAGTATAAGATGTTAAAGAATACAGAGAATAATTTTGTTTTCATCATTAGATATGAAGTCCCTTTGTACAAAGCTTTCCATAATTAAACAATTCTTCTCCCCAAAGGAGGTCCCTGGAATGAGATAATTCGCTGCGACAAGAGTTACTTGCGCAGGCATTCTCACTGTAGAGCTTTAATTCACAAAGCTGGTCAAGGTCTAACAAAAGGACCAAGTCTAGATTTGGGAAGCCGTCCTGCTCATCTGGTACAGTTCATGACTCATTCATGTCTTGCCTTATGACAGGGCAATCCTTTTAAAGCTCTTTTCAAGGACGCAGCATTTTGCACTTTCACTCTTTGAGAGCTCCATAAAGAACGTGGAGTTCAAGTTGTGCTAAAAACCCCTGGGCAGGTCACAGTCTCCACATGTACAAAACATGTGGAATCAGGCAGTTGTGGGCAGCTGGGAATTGGTTCACTTAGTGAGAATGCCAGGTGAATCCATACAACGTTTTTTTATTCTCCTGGAAGCTGCAAGTAAACTGTTTCTCAGAGTGATTCCTAGCTTTATTGAGTTCTTAGAATCATAGAATCACTCTAGTTGAAAGAGACCTTCCAGATCATCAAGTCCAACTGTTAACCCAGCACTGCCAGGTCACCACTAAACCATGTCCCTAAGTGCCACATCTACTCTTTTAAATACCTCCAGGGATGGTGACTCCACCACCTCCCTGGGGAGCCTGTTCCAGTGCTTGACAACCTTTTCTGTGAAGAAATTTTCTTGCGTTCCTGTCTGAGACAGAAGGGGGAGGCTGGCAGCACACCAAACAGCAACGGTTTGTGGACAGGCTCAGGCCTCTACTCACGTGGCTTAAGCTGACATAAATGCTGATGTCTTCACAGGTTACACAAAGCTGAATTATGTCACAGAAATTTTGCATTGACAGACTTCTTATAGGGAAAATGGGGGGAAACGACCCCAAGAGTGCAGATGAGTAGGGGGAGTTTATACCTCACTTCTTAGGGCTGTTAAGTGGAAGAAATACTCAACTGTCACCACAAATACATGGACTAAGCCTGGAAGCCAGACCTTGTGCCTGCATCGTATGCACCCATGAAACAACAGGAGGCCTACGAGTAAGGGAGAAAGAGTGATCTGTTTTTCTTATAGGAAGGCTACAGCTACCAAACCCTGTTAGTCAGGGAGCAGCAAGAACAGGATTGTTCCCTAAGGGGAAGCAATCGGGAGCCAAAGTGGATAACTTAGCTGGTGGAGCAGGGACCTCACCATTTCAGACCCACTCTCACAACACCTAAGCAGGACAGACCTGGAGACAGAGGTGCAGATCATAAAGTAATATCAGGATGAAGAGAAGTCCAAAGTGAAGCTAGGATCAAAATTCCTCAGTCATGGTTAGGATCAGATCCAGCAACCACCAAGGCGGAGCCATAGCAGCAAGACCAGTCTGAAGTCAAGCTAGGAACTCAGTCCGCAGGTTGAGACCTGGATCAAGAATTGCTACGGCACAGGCACAACTGAACTGGAAAGCAGTATTCTTCTGACATAGCTCAGGTGAGCCCAGGGGTGAGCTTAAATAATGCTCCTGGGCCCACGTTATGAGTACACGCTAGAGGTGAGGCTGCTCAGAGCCATTAAGGCGTATTAGCGCACTCAGGACCCACAAAGAGTTCCTGTAGTCCCTTTCTTCCCTACGGGATAGCATTTGCAATAATATATTGAATCAAGCCTTTCACCTCTGTTACCTACAGCTGCTCTTTCCTGACTCACGTCAGGAAAAAAAGAAGGGTGAAATGGCGAGCAGAAGAGCTCTATCCTCTGTGCTAGGCATGAGGCTCAGCTGCAAGCAAGAACGATGTCCACCTGGAGCACAGGAGCTTGTGACAGTGCCGCCATCTCGCCGTTCCCTCCTGAGATCGTGTGTTCTCTACGTTGTGTTCAGAAAAGAAGATAAAGTACTTTGGAGTTGAAGGTGAACAACAAGCAGGCAGAGTGTTTTGTTTTGTGGTTGTGCGTATCTTTGCGGGCTACAGTTGGGGTTGGTAGATGCTGCAGGAATACAAACAAGCTCTGTTCAGGAAAGAAGATAAGAAAATTTGCATTGTTGTCAGATAACACACTTGCAGAGTCACTAGAGGATTATTCATTGTAATCCCTGCTAGGTATTATCTTATTATCTAGTGGTAACACACACCACATGGGGCTTTACTGGTAAAGGAAAACAGAAAGACTAAAAGCAACAGTAGAGTCTAAAATGAGAATTCTGCAGTCCTAGCAAGGGAGCCTTCTAAACACACACCACCCACAGCCCCCCTCCTTTTTTTTTTTCCTCTTCTGTTTCTCTAAAGTGGATAGCATGGCTTCCTGCTACATCTGTAAGCTCAGACAGCTCTGAAAATCACAAACAAAAAAACCCCACCCCAAAACCTCAGAAATAAACTAAATATTTATATGTAAAATAAATAAAAACATTAGTATGAAAGATACGGCAGTTTTATGTTGTCAGGGAAATTGTCCTTTCCTTGCTGTCCCTGGAAGTTTTAGCTTTTCATCTCCCAAAGAGAAATGAGGCTTTTATTCTCAGTTTGAAAAAACCTTTTCAATAAACGTTAAAATTGAGTTCTTAGTGGTAATTAACAAAGCTTCGTTATAATTAAAAAGCAGCTGGGGTTGGGAAGAACAGCAGAAGACTTTTTAGCTAAATGTTCACCTGAAATGGTTTTAGCCTCTTATGGAAAGAAAACCAGTTTCAGAGGTGCTCCATTGCCCTCTGTGGGAGAGCCTTAGTGTTGCTTCCTGAATGGTTTTTTCCTCACTGTGCTGCTCTGTTCTGGAGAAATTATCTGCATTGTGACATTAGTAAAATTAAAATTCTGATTAGAATTAAAAAGGATTAGCATTTGGTTGTAAGTACACTGCTCATGATAGAAGACAATGTTTAGTAGTAGCCTTTTTATCATGGGGTTTGGTAATGCATGGCTAGTTGAGAATAAACGTTTTGATGATACTAATAATAGTTTAAGTTTCTGATTTGAAGCCAGAATGGTTGCACTAATTGAAATAAAAAATAAGATGACAATATTTCAGTTTTGATTCTAAAAGCTGTCGTTGTAGGTATCTGGAGTATCTCTAATTTACAGTAATTTTCATTGTCGTCAGTTTGTTCATAGTTACAAATGCTGTACTTATGAAATGACTTTTGTCCACAAAATCCATAAATCTATAATTTACACCAGTCATTCATGGGACTAACACAAAATTTTAGGCTTATTTTTTCCACTGTTGCATCACCTTTTTATTTCATAAGGTGCTAGAGCTACTCATTCTGTCATAGGCATTGGCACTCCAGAATGCCGTTACGTATGTTCTTCCTTTAGATCTAAGCTTGTCTCTGTGAAATGTGTCAGATGTCTTCCGTATTATATTTAGTTATTTAGGACATGATGTTACAGGGTTTTAATTGAACTCAGGCATTTTTCAAGTGCCAGCATATTTTTATTCTTTTACATCTGCAATGTTCAAGTATTCTTAGCCCTGATCTGGTTTGTCATCTCTGCAGTTTTCAGTATGCTCTTGTCTGACAAGTCCTCTTTAAATATCTGCTGTATCAGCTCCTCTGCTGTCTTGGAGAAGATCCTTCTCCCTTCTCTTTTTAGCCTCCAACTTTCACCCGGAGAACCTCACATTTATCATGTACAGTGAACTGAGCTTAATAAGATTATATTCAGCTGTATCAGTAGGATTTTAATCCAATAATCCTGTTGAGAGGAAGTTCTTGGCAGCAAGGAGACCTAATGTACCTGTTTCACCTGCCACTTACCATGTATTCCTTCGCAGTCGGTTTTCGCAGAACTCTCTGTGTTAGTATTTGGTGTCGTGAGAAAATGAGTAACAAAAACACATCCACTCTTGCACTAAAGAGTGAAGTACCTAAAAGATGTAAAATATTCACGTCTTATAGAACGCCAGCTCTCTCCTGGGTTTGAAGTAACCCTCGCCAATTATGTATTTCAGAATTGGTCATTATAAGGCTCTCTGCCAATACCAGAAGCACCAGGCTTATTTGACACCATCAGACTAACCCTTCCCCAAGTTTGAAACAATTCTTTTCCTTTTAGGAAGTTCAGATTGGCCACAGTCTTGGAAGGGAGGAGGAAAACAAAGAGGGAGAAGGTGAAAGACCCCAGTGCACTACTTAGCATGCAGTTGTATCTGGTTAAGATATAACTTAGTGCTGACCAAAATCTGTTCAGGCCAAGAGGACAGAGTTATTAATGAATCCAGAGCTGAACTTTGCAGATGATGAGTATGGGGCTGATTCTGCACCGTCACGTATCATTGGCAGTTGTTCCTAAGTGGAAAGGTAGATAATTCTCCCTCTGCCTAAAAATAATTAAATGATTAATATCATCCCCTGTCTAAAAAAGTAAAAATAGCAGATACTCACTGCAGAGGGAGAAACTTCCAGTGCTTGTAATGGCACCGTAGAAAATCAAAGTGAGTTGCTGAAGTGGACTGCTGTAAGGTTGAGATCAGTCTAAATTCACAGCTTGTTAGCCAATGCTGACAGGATGGGATTATTGCAGGTTCTGCATATGCCTCTGGAGTGTTTGATCAAAGGCAACTCCACTACTTCCAAGGGCATTTTTATGCCACGATTTTGTGGTGCCAGTCTTTTCCTTGTCTAGGACCTAGAGGCACATTACTGTGGCTGGACCATCACAACCGGATTTCTTTACAGAACATTTACTGCAGAAGCACCACTTCATTGTAAAGGTGATGAGCCATGGCTAAGGGCAGCAAATCTGGTGGCCAGAACCACACCTGGAAGGCTGCGTGGTGGTAGTCTTCTGCACAGGCTATCCCACCTGCCTGACTGCTGTCGGCCACGTGTTCTATTTTCATAAAGATACTGTGATCAGGGACTCCCATCTAATCCTAACATTTGTCCTTTCAACACTTGCCATTAAGCCCCTCACATACCTGCCACCGTATCACTCCAAGCGATGGGGTTTTATAGTGGAAGGAGATTGCTGCAGAGACCGGCTTCAGGGCAGGTAAGACTGCACTGGGGAAAGGATCGGCAGTAAAAAGGACCGACGAAAAGCTCATTTTGGGGCTTTCTGAAACTGGGAAAAGCCCTTTGCCTGTGCTGGGGGCTGTCAGTTGGTGGGCAGGCTGCTGTGATAGCCTGGGTGGAGCCAGCACCACCCACCATTGATCAGGCCACCAAGCTATGAGAAGCCTCAGGGAGGGCAACAGCTAGCCATAGATCACAGGGTGAGTAACTAGTGCTTGTGTGTGCCCTAGTGGGTGCTGCAGCTTGTAAGGCAGAGTGCTGAGCCTCTGTAGTGTACATGGTAAGTTCAGTCCCTCTAAGTGGTCAGAAGTTAAGGGCATTCATCCCAACTGACCCTCAAGTCACAAGGTGTCAGTTGCTTGTAGAGATTCAGCTATGGTTGCTACCTGGCCAAAGGCTGTTGTTAGAAAAGCTGTGGGCACCCAGACAGAGGCCTCATGCAAACATGTAGGCGTGATGGAGCCTGGAACTTTCAATGGAGGATAGCGAGACAGATGTGAACAGGTGAATGATCTGCTCAGCCAAGTGGCTGAACTGAAACATGAAGTGGAGAGGTTGAGGAGTATCAGGAAGCGTGAGAGAGAGATTGAATGGTGGACCCACTCCCTGAGAGAAAGGAAACAGGTTGAGACCCCACATAAATCAGAGGTTCTTCTCCCTCCTTGTCACCAGGCAGTAGGAGGGGGACCTCAGAGAAGGGAAAGAGTGTAAATAAGTCCCTGCTTAAGGAAGCAGGCGAATCCTGTCACAGCTTCTCAGTTGCCCTTGCAGAACAAGTATGGGATCCTGCAGGAGAATTGGCTGTTGGAGAGGAGGATGACTCACCCGGGCCAGAAATGCCAGAAAGATCAAGTCGCTGTAGACCCAGCATCACAACTGGCTCCAAAAGGAAAGACAGATGGGTCATTGTTGTGGATGACACTCTACAGAGGGGGCAGAGAGGCCAATATGCTGTCCTGACCCACTTCACAGGGAAGTCTGCTGCCTCCCTGGGGCATGGGTTTGGGATATGTTAGACAAACTTCCTGCCCTAGTGAACCCCTCTGATTATTACCCTTTTCAGTGTTTCAGGTGGGTAGTGATGAAGCAGGTAGAAGGAGCCCAAAATCAATTAAGTGATTTTAGAGCCTTGGGATAGATGCTTAAGGGATAAGGAAGGCAAGTTTTCTTCTCTGTCCCTTCAGTGGCAATCACGAATGAGGAAATTAACAGGAAGAGACAACAGGTCAACTCGTGGCTCTGGGACTGGTGTTATCAGCAGGCCTTTGGGGTTTTTGGTCATGGGTGGCTATATGAGACACCAGGCCTGCTGGTGGCAGGGTCCAATTAAAATTTTTCTAGATTCATTTCTGACCCGTCACTCACCAGCCACTTTTGAATGATTGCAGGTTCTCTTTGGCATTCAGTCAGACACAACTTGCTTTATTATTACGTGTATCAAAATTGCTCTGTCCTAGGAAGGCACAAGAAACAATATATGGGAATTTCTAGCTGTTTATGTTCACGAACATTCCTTCAGCTTGGTGCACAGGGTATGAGGTTTTGAGTTTGTCATCAACACAGAGACATCTGCAAAGAACACCCCACCCTCTACCCCCTCCCATCACCCCATTTATCTTGCGTATCTACTTTTACATATGCATGTTCTAGGCAATTCCTAGTTATCAAGTCTATGGGGCCAGATGAGATGCACCCAAAAGTGCTGAAAGAGCTGGCAGCAGTGGTCACCAAGCCACTCTCCATCGTTTACCAGCAGCCCTGGCTGACTGGAGAGGTCCTATCAGATTGGAAGTCAGATGATGTTACCCCCATATATAAGAAGGGACGGAAGGATGATCCAGGGAATTACAGGCCTGTCAGTTTAACTTTGGTCCTGAGAAAGCTGATGGAGCAGATCATCCTGAGTTCTGTTATGAGGCACATGCAGGACAACCAGGTGATCAGGGCCAGTCAGCATGGGTTCATGAAGGGCAGATCCTGTTTGACTAACCTGGTCTCCTTCTATGACAGGGTGACCCACTGACTGGATAAAGGAAGGGCTGTGGATATTGTCTACCTTGACTTTAGCAAGGCGTTTGACACAGTTTCCCACGGCATTCTTCTGGAAAAGCTGGCTGCCCATGGCCTGGATGGGCACACACTTGCCTGGATTAGAAACTGTTTGGATGTCCAGGTCCAAAGAGTTGTGGTCAATGGAGTCAAATCCAGTTGGTGGCCAGTCACGAGTGGTGNGGATGTTATTAAAAACTTCTTCACCAAAAGAGTGGTGAAGCATTGGAACAGGTTGTGCAGCAAGGTGGTGGAGTCAGCATCCTTGGAGGTGTTCAAAAAACAGCTGGATGTGGTGCTTCAGGAGATGGTTTAGTGGTTATGGTGGTGTAGGGCTGAAGGTTGGACTTGCTGATCTTAATGTCCTTTCCAACCTTGACAATTCTATGGTTCTATGATAAGTGGTCCAGCACTTACTCTATAATTCCATGGCTTGTCAAGAGTGTAAGGCAGCAGCTTTTACAGAGATCTGTGGGATTGATGGAGTACCATTGTATGTTGGGTTTAGCTAGGAGAGGGTTAATGTTCTTCATAGTAACTCAGATAGTGCAGGTTTTGATTTTTTTGACCAAAACAGTGTTGATAACACACGCATGTTTTAGCTGTTTCTGAGCAGTGCTTACACAGCGTCAAGGTCTTTTCCCCCTAGTTGTTCAATAGCTGTCTACTATATTGGATGCAATACCATGCACCCAATGGTATTCTATGGTTTCTATGGCCTAAATTTGGACAGAAGTGGGTGCTTTTAACTCGGAGGGAGTCCAGGCCCTCCCTTCTCTCAGACCTGTTACCAGTTGCTGACTGAGCAAGCCCACTCAGCTAGATCATGACAGCTGTGAATATGGTCCCCCTGTGACTAGCTGTTGAGATCAACACTAGTTGAAGCAGCAACTGCAACTGATCCTTAGGAGGTTGCAAATTAAGCCTTGTGTCTTGACATAAGCCTCCCTCATGACCTTTGATTGCTGGTTTCATTCATACCCTTAATGTATGTAGGGTTTTTATGTCTTTGTATTGTATATCCTTAATGCATAATCCTCAAAGCATATTCTATTTCTATGTCTTATCTTATCTTTGAGCAGGGTTGACCATGTCTCAGTTCTTTCATTTTCTTGGTAGGTAGCTAAGTTCACTTAGCTTGTAAATGCTTGGTCTCTAGGACATCATTACTGAAAACAAAACTCGTATATTCACTCTTCAGAGTGGTTTTCTAGTCAGTGCTTGGGGGATTTTGTCAAAAAAAGTCTGCTGTCACATTTGATTTTCCTCTCACGCGTTCATTAATTCAGTGCAAAGCACAGGCATCTCTCAGAGTCTTGTTAAGGTTTTTATTTAGCAGTAGGGCAATTGAATCAAGACTCCAACCACCTCTGCAAATGTGTGCTGTGATTATGTGGTCTCCAGCCTGTCAGAAGCTTATGAAACATTTTTCTAACCAGGGAAAGGCAGCTCAGGCAATTTTTCCTATTTTAGCTCTTGTACCACATAGCTCCTTCATTATCTGACACTTTGTTTCTGTCATAAGAAAGCCTCATGCATAGAAAACTATGTAAAAGCAACTCAGCCCATGTGGTTTTAGGTCCTTTCCATGTTATGCAATGGTATTTTTCATTCTTCACCATGTTTTTGTTACCGCCTTAATATGTTACAGGCCAGTATCTCACATCTGAACCTTGACAGGCTGATCTTGATAAGCTGAGAGCTATGCCCTTTGTTCTGCCATACATTTAATAGCTATAAACATCACAAATGAAATACAATGTGTATACTCCTCATTGCCTCAGCTACAGGAAACTCCTTGTCACTCCTCTCTGCTGTAACCTCGCCGTCTACAAATCTAGTTGGAAGTTGCCTAGATGGCTCTGCATTTCTGTCTCATGAAATATCTGAGCTGCCTTTTCCTTTTAGGTTTTATCTGTGTGAGTACAGCTGTCATGACACTTGTCCCTGAGCTGCAGTCCAGGAGTCCTGAGCCATTTATTTATTTATTTAAGGGTGGAAGGGGAGAACACAGCCAGGGGAATTACACTTAGCCCACTTTCCCTTCCTGGAGATAGACAAGGATAAATCATCTGTGTGTAAGCACCACAAGATAACAAAGTAATGAGCAACAGCTAGCATTAATAAATCAGAAAAAATCGTGTCAAATTACCCTAATTTCTTCTACCTGAGGAATTTTCTGTATAGGAGGAGGTCAATGTGATATGTTTTAAATTTAGTAAGACCTTAGTAAGTATGAAGATACAATTTAAATACAACACCTGTAAGGCAAGAATATAATCTACCCTTAATTCTCTGGTATGGAAAATAACAGAGAAGTTGTCAGTGGCTCCTGTGGGTTTTAGAAAAGGGCTAAAGGGAACATGATAGTATCCTTAGTTCCTTATTCTCCATTGAAATGAAAGTTGCGCCAGGGGAAATTCAGATTAGATACTAGGAAAAATTTCTTTAGTGAAAGAGTAGATAAACATTGGAATGGGCTGCCCAGGGAGGTGGTGGAGTCACCATTCCTGGAGGTGTTCAAAAAGTGAGTAGATACAGCACTTCAGAGCATGGTCTAGTGACCATGGAAGTGTTAGGTAGAAGGTTGGACTTGATGATCCTGGAGGTCTTTTCCAGCCTTCATGATTCTATGATTCTATGAAAGATCTCTGGTAGTGAAAGTTCTTCTCGTGTGGCCAGTTTCCTTCTACTTCTGCAAATTGCATACTACAGAAAACATTAGTTGTGATACCACTCTGTGAGGGTGGTGACTGGTTATGAAAATGCCTTGCCTTCTTAGGAGACCTTACTCTAAAGCCCCAGAGGCACAAAGCTTTTCTTTCTGTTGCTTTATTTGTGGAGACCTCAGGTGAAGGACAATCTCAGAAATCAGGTTGCCATTAGTATTAAAAGTCTATGTGGGTTTTTTTTCGTTGCTAAGTTGGCATCTTAATGCCACCATGTCTAGATTTTAATAATTTTTCCTGGAACTCATTTCCACTACGTCAAGACTGTCCCATCTTGCTCAGAATTTTTCAAGATGTCACTGAAGTTTTGTCTACATCAATGAAGAGACGCTTTAGCTCTCTGATAGCTTTCTGTATTTGTTTCAGCGCTTTTCTACCCTGTAATTTTCAAGAGCTGCAGGGGTGCTCTGTGAGAGCTTTCTTTATGTTTTAAGTCCACAACGTAATATTGGATACCCAGATCAGCAGGCCAGGGGCTGAGGCGTAACAAAAAGATATTGTCAAAACTTTCCATCCCTAAGTACTAAAATAAGAGCCCTGACAAACTTCTGACTAAATTTAATGAGACCAGGAGTCTACCCTTATCTGGATGCCAAGTAAAATATTCTTTTTACCCTTTCTACTTTTCCTGTGTAAAACGGTAGCTATTAGGATACTGCTTCTTGGGAAAAATGTCATGACAAATTTGGTTCTGTGGATGGACAGAAATAACCTGAAAACAGTGGTGAGCTCTCAGAAGATCTCATTTGGTTATTATTTTCCAATTCCAATACATCAGCACACTGTTACATTAAAGCAAATGTTCGTATCTTTTTCTAATTTTACTTTTCATTGATTA
>WEIS01020375.1:1061-11094 GCA_013389965.1 Todus mexicanus | reverse complement strand
TGGGCCAAGGCCAATTGTATGAGATACAATAAGGCCAGGTGCTGAGTCCTGCATTTTGGTCACCACAACCCCAGACAATGCTACAGGATTGGGGATGAGTGGCTGAGAAGCTGCCCAGTAGAAAAGGACCTGAGGGGGCTGGTGGACAGCTGGTTTAATATGAGCCAGCAGTGTGCCCAGGTGACCAAGAAAGCCAGCAGGATCCTGGCTTGTATCAGGAATAGAGTGGTCAGCAGGAGAATTTCAAGCTATTACCCCTTGTCCTATCAGTACATGCCCTTGTAAAAAGTCCCTCTCCAGCTTTTTTGTAGGCCCCATCAGATACTGGAAGGCCACAGTAGGGTCTCCCCAGAGCCTTCTCTTCTTTAAGCGCGACAACCCCAACTTTATCAGCCTGTTATCACAGCAGAGGGGTTCCAGCTCTCTGATAAAGTTTTCTTTGGAAACAAAATAATTCTTTCTCTAGATTTCAACCCTCAATATTTTGCAAGAGCTACTCCCGCAAGAGGCAGGTTGGTTTCAGCAAGAGTGTGTCCACAAATAGTAACACATACATCTCTGAAAATGTAGATATTCCCACCAGCACTTCTCTGTGTCTGCCAGGACACAGTAAGCCTACCCTACACTCACAAAAAGGATCTCAAAGTTTAGCCCTAGAAGACAACTTGTGCTCTTTTGGCAAAGCTCTGCCATCCAGCCCTTTCCTGCAAGCTAGACCTAACTTCAAAACTGACATCACACCTGCAGTGGGGAAGAGCTCCAGATGCAAACTCTTATCCCTGAGTTTGCACATACAGCTGAACTTCAAGGGGATTGACTGATTTGTTGTGGTTACTGAACCCATATGATAACTATCTACACGATGAGGGACAGGAAAGTCTATCTTGTCTTCCCCTGAGTTCAGGGACGATTGCTCATAGTGATACAGAGTCAAACTTACAGTTCTGTTCTCAGGAAGCTTCAGGAATGTAGGCAGGATCAGGTTTTGTGCACTGAAATCAAAGCACCCAGGGAAAGAAGGAAGAGGAGGAGAAGGAATCCTTATTAGGAAAAGATGGTTGGAAGAAGGTAAGGAGATAATCTCATTTTTTCACAGCAGAAAAAGTCTTCTTTTGTCTCTAGCTAGTGAAGTGACGCCTTCTCATTACCCCTCCACCAAACCTTTCTACAAACTGGATGTTTGGCAGGATAAGTAAGCAGT
This sequence comes from Todus mexicanus, assembly GCA_013389965.1. Lineage (NCBI taxonomy): Eukaryota > Metazoa > Chordata > Aves > Coraciiformes > Todidae > Todus > Todus mexicanus. The sequence goes on along the minus strand of WEIS01020375.1, from coordinate 9,893 downwards.
AAATGAGTAAATGGGAAAGAAGACTAACTCAAATTTGGTGTCCAAATTTTATGAGGTCCTCATACGCAAGTGTTGCTTTTGTGTTTGGGGTGCTTTTGTTTTGTTTTTAACCTCTTGGGCAGGAAAGAGACAGTATTTGGAGTCCAGCCAAGTGCGCATACATGACTCCTTCAAAACTGCTTAGAACTTGAGAAGGAAAACAGATGAACACCAGTTGTCCATTCAGGGAGCCCCAAAGAAAGGAGAGGGGCCAGGGCCTGATCAGAGGTAAGTGAAGTATCTCTAAAGACGTGCTCAAGCAGGATACATATAAAACAGAAAGAGAGAAAAGCAGACAAGTCCAGCAACAATCATCAACTGCAACCGACGAAGCACGGCAGCTTATGTTGTGTCTGTTAGGCAGAGCAAAGGGAGTGATCACAAGGAGTTTCCAAGAACCACAAATCAGTTTCAAAACATGGAGTTTTTCTCCACAACACTATCGGCTGAAACACCGCCTAGACAGGCAGAAACCACAATTATCTGGAAGCTCGTGAAATCTCACTTGTGATAAATGGTAAATTTGACAGATGACATTGAGTTTCTGTGCAGCTAACCACATTTAGCATGGCTGGCAAACACAAAAGCTCAGGCATGCACAAGTGAGGTGCCAGCCTGAGAGCTGTTCACAGCTGGTGCACAGGGAACTGTTGAAACAGTACAGAGAGATTTACATGACTATAACCAGGAGCCAATCCTGCCCATGGGGTGAAAAAGATTTTACCTCCTGAGCTGCAGGCAGCACTTGGGGGAGCATTGGCTCCATTGCAGGAAGGGGAAATTCTCCTTTCCTTCCAAGAAAAATCAAGCAATCAAACAGATGTGCACCTCATAGATACTGTTTTAGTGGTAACCTTGTGGATAGTAAGTGGTGGCGTAATTAAATGGGTATCTGCATTAAATGAATCCTATATTGATTCCGTGGAGCAGAAATGGAGGTGGCAGAAAGATTACTGAAGATAATCTTCTGTCAAACTGCTTTGGGCTTGGAGCACCCACCGACAAGTTGATGGGAGGGAGCTGGGATTTTTAGGTATGGCCATGGGCAGTCTGAGGAGGTCTAAAAATAGCCTCTGACTATGGCACAGGCAGGAATGGAGAAGAGGCACCCAGAGAGGGGAGCAGGTCCTCAGGGAGGTGTGTGTGGGGAGGGAGATCCTCATTCCCCTTGCATGAACTTTGTTGCATGCACTTACAAGCTAAAAAGCTAAACTGGGTTTTGATTTTTAGTTTTACATGGTAATGCTTTGAAATAAAGCAAGAATAATGCCCATATGCTTCAGGAAAGTGGTACTGTTGACCTAGAAGTCCCTTTGCTAAGCTTTTCGCAGAAGGAAGAGAGTATTTTCCCAGATTCAGCTTTTCCATGGTTTCTATGGTCTTTTATACCCACATCATTCATATCAAGATCCTGCCCTGTTTTTCTCAGGTCTTCCATATATATGTTCATTCTCAACAAGAAATCTGGCATTAAAATTGAATTTGAAGGCCTCTACCTGTGCATGCTTTTGCTGACTGGATATTCAGCACCCACTGTAAAAGAGAGACTCCTCTCTAGGTCCTGTGCACACTGGTGTGCTAAGGCACCAGTGTGGGGTCTAGCATAAGTATGCATGTTTTGTTTCTTGGCATAACCATTCCTGGACTAACTTCTTCATAGCTACTCAAAAATTACATGCACAAGTATTCAGACAACATAGGCAAAACATGGCATGCTCTGCAAATGCCACTGTTGTCTCCTTCTACCAGGTAGAGACCCAGATTCTCTAATGACAGTGCCTTTTTACTTCATGCAAATGTCATGACAGACTGTAAGTCACATCTGTTGTCACCTGTGAGTCACTGTGAGTCTAGACTGGAACCAGTCTTAATGCCAAACACAACCTCTATGGAAAAACATGTGCTTGAAAAGAGGGATGCCAGGTTGGGAAGTTGGAAGAAGTTCACCACCAAAATCTGAAGTCCGTATGATCCTCCCTAATAGCTGAGTGTCCTTTTCCTCTACCAGTACTGCCTGAGTTCAAGGTAAGGATAGGCCTTGCTTTCCTGTAGAGAGTGAATCCCTTAGGAAAAAGAAGATGTGTGATCTTTACTCCAGACATCCCAAATCATGAGCTGCTGATCCTTCATTACAAGTGTAACTCACATTGTTACAAATCCCTAGTGCAGGTGTGGTACTAATTAATCAGCTCCAGCAAAATTCCCAAGCATCAGCACTCTGCTGATAGGAATTTTGGATAAAGAGTCCAAATGTAGAAACTAAATGAAGCTTGAAAAAACCAAACCTCTGTGGATACAACACAGGCTAGCACATGGGGAAATTGGCACTGCTGAGGAGTTGCTCAGCTCTTAGCATGTGCATTCATTTGTCAAGCTGTGTCCACAAATGGAAACTTGTGGCTCCATTCCTTACTTTCAGGCCCCAAACTTCCAAATATTTGATAACACAGACATTTGAAAGGCAGTGCTTGTGGTTTGCTTTTTCCTCTCCTTCCTTTTCCGTTTTTAAAACAAGAATTCTCTAAATAAATAAGCTGCATTTATCTTTGAGGATCCCCACCTGCTACTAAATTATTTTTTTTAAAAAAAAAAGATTGACTGGCAGGAAAGCACCCAACACTTTTTCTCTGTGACCTTTACCTGAGAGCTGAAGACAAGCCCTTCCTGCACTTCGGTCCTCCCACCTCTGGTCACAAGATCAGCTTGCAGAGTCAGCGCCCATGTCTCTGAAGCAAATTCAGATGGCTGAAAGATCTGTGCAGCAGGACTGCAGTGACAGAGACTTCCCAGTAAGGTCAACATGCGTTTCTCTTGCTGGTTACAACTAAACTGGGATGTGTCCTAAAACCTTTCCTCTGAGCCTGTTAATTTAAGGGGCATTGGTGGCAGGCCTCATGCTCAGGTTAGGAAGCAAATTTTGTGAAGGAGCACTGGCTCTGTTTTGTAAAAGAAAAAATGTTGTTTCTGGCATATTTACGTTCTTGACAGTGATAATAGATGCCATTGCAGAAAAGAAATACAAGGTGTGGGGCCAGAGCAGGAGAGGGGACAGGGGGAGAGTGGTGGTGGAGTGGCGAGGAAAAGGAGGCTGGCTCTGACATCCAAAGAGCCCAGAGATGCCCTAGAGAGAGGGTGATGCTCCAGGAAGGCTGCTTGTGCATTTTGCACTATGACATCCTTGAGGGAAAAGCACAAAAGACTGTAGGTTTAACCAACACAGGACCACAAGAGAATAGGCAACAAAGCCACGTCGAGGATGCTCACAGACACAAGGGCTGTGCTGATTTTTATTGAGCTAGGAGACCAGGAGGAACAAATCATGTTCATATCCACCAAGTTAGATTTCCAAGGAAATACAAGGGGATAGATCTTGCAGGAAGTTCTACAAAGTAGCTCTTCCAGCCCTGTCAAGTGTGAGATCTGGGAACGGGGCAAAAATCCTCTATCCTGTTTTTCCTGCAGACCACCCCAAGCTAAGCCTCTAACAACTCCTCTGAGTTTTCTCCAAACCTGGGCACACTTCTCTCCATCTGCCACCCTTTCACTGAAGAAGGGCTTCCCAGGAAGATGCAGAACAAAACAATCACTGCAGCTCAAACCTATATCCTAATCATGCTTTCAGCAGCAGTCACTAAACAGGTACTTACTATGAAAGAGCAGCACAGGCACATAGCCACACATCCCCAGAAAGCTCTACCAGGCTGCAGCCATTTGGAGCTCAGGTCCTTCATTGAATTAGAGGTGGTATCAATATAATTAGCAGTTTTCCATGCAGACTTTTCTTCCATGATTGGATTTCCAGTAGACCAGTCCTCTGTGGTTGCATGAGCCCATGGGAACCATCAACACCTTCATCATCTTCTGACAGAGAGCTCCACAGATTTACTCCAAAAATCATCTCTGTGGGTGATGCCCAAGACTGGGTACAGTGTCCAGACATGACCTCACCATCACTGAACAGAGGGGATAACAACATCCCTTGATCTTCTGCCCCTGCTGTGCCTAAGGTAGCCCGGGATATGATTTGCTGTCTTTGCAGTGAGGGCACACTTTGGGTCACGTTCAACGCAGCATCAGCTGTAACCCCTAGGTCCTTTCCAGGAAAGCTGCTCAGCCTGAATCTATGCAATGGGGCTTTCCTGCCTCCAATGCAAGACTTTGCATGTCTCATTGCTGAGCTTCAGGAAGTTTCTTTTGGCTGAATCCCCAAGCTTCTCAAGGTCCCGCTGGACCGATGCTCTGCTCTTCAGCACGTCAGCCACTCCCCCTAGTTCTGTATTGTCCTCAGAGTTGCTGAGGGCGTGCTCTGTCCAAGGGCATGCGTGGGAGGTAAGGGGGAAAGGCACAGAGAAGGAAGAAGGGCCAGGGAATATTCAACAGCAAAATTTTACAGTAGAAACATGAGAAGTCTGGGTAATGTTCCCCAGTGTGGCTGAGAGCGAAGGAAGCAGCATCAGGCATTGAAAAATGAATGGATGAAAGCAGAGTGGTGCACAGACAGGTCCATGAAGGCTTGTTATGAGAACTTGGGGGGGTCCTGCTGAGCAACCCCCTTCAGCAGTACGTATAAGGAAATCTACCAGCTCTACAAAAATGGCAGCAGACAAGACACATGCACCAACACACTCACCCTGGAGCAGGAGACTGTGCATCTGAATCGTCCCTCCTGCCGTCTCTTAAGAGTTTCAAGGGGAGAAACTCTCACATCAGTCTTTGAATCTCAATCGTTTACACCCATGGTTCTTCCAGGTGGTTTGCAACAGTGCTGTACTGGAGTGGTGTCTGCTGTACGCTGTGTACAAGACTGTCAGCGGCCGTAATCAGACACAGTGTACTCAAGAAAAGCTTCTGAACATCAGCCAAGCAGGATTTATTCCAAGCTCCTCATGCTCCACTTGTAAGTCTTCAATATATATTGCTGCTAGAAAAAGGAGCTTGCTCTCTCAGAAGCAAAAATGGAAAGGATTAACACATCTTTTTATCCCCCAAAGGAAACACAAGACCATTTTACCTTTGGAAAATAGGCTGTAGTCACTGGTTGCTTCTTTGGGGACCATATGGCATGCCTTGTGGAGTTTCAAGAAGCCCTTACAAGTAGGTGGTTTTTTTTGCAGGGATCCCCATGCTAACAGCAGAAGTTTTAATGGGAATCCAAGCACTCTGTAAGTTTCCCAAACTCAGGCAGGCAGCACAGCAATCCTACCCTCAGCGCTTTCAGGAGTTAACGCTTTTTCAGAAAAGGTAGCGCTTGGGATGTTTCTCATTTAGCTTTGACACTCCCTAGCTCCCAAAAGAGGGGCTGTGAGCAATGCAGGAGTCCAGCAACTGGAGACCACTGCCAAGAGCCTGGAGATGCAGCTGGCACAGGGCATTGGATCAATATGGCCTCTGCCTCCTAAGGGGGTTTCTAGGGCTCAATTCTTTGCTGCTTCTTCACCCACGCTTCTTATGCCACTCTAGGACAGCAGCTCCCAAGGTTATAGTGAGGTTGGGAGCCTGATCAAAGTTCAATGGCCATTGTGATCTTTGCAACCAAAAGCGAGGTTGCGAGTCCAACAGCAAAGCCAGAAATGAGGCGAGCAATGAATACTTTTCCCTTTCCATAGCTTGCTCTCCCATGGCTTTTGTTATTTTGTTTTTTTCTTTTTAAAAAGATCAGCTGTTTCAAAGCTTAACACAGAAGAACTTCCCCTCTGTTTAAAAGCCACCTATGCCCTATCTTAAGTGCAGAAATTGGAATTTGGCAGGGAAACTGAGAGAAGTCCCTTGGAGTAGCTTTCTGTGAAAGATTTGGGACCTCAAAGTTACATATGAAGGTTTCACAGCACATTTTCTAACTATCTCGTTTTAATGTGCCCCAAAACCAAACTGCTCAGGAAGACTTCTCAGTACTTGTTGGGCCAAATTACTGTGTTGAGACACCTAAGACTTGTGAATGAGGGCACCACTCAGGCAAAGTCGAGCTTGCCAAATATCTCTGGGAACCATTGTGGTCCTACACAAGTATCAGCACCAAGCAAGCTTGCACCGACGTTTTACATCTCATGTGCATGGCCATACCAACAGGAGCAGATACAACTCGTAAATCCCATAAGAAAATATTCAAAAAAGCCACTCTACCCAATAGTCCTCAGAGATCTCAATGACTTGGGTGTGCTTTCAAGTACAAAGAAGAGAAGGGTATGAGGTGTTTTCCGCTTTGGGTTGGCTTTGGGGTTGGATATTTTTTTGCTGGTTTTATTCTTGCACGTAGATCTTACATCATCAAAAATAGGACTGTAAATTCATCAGCTGCTTTGTTCTGTGCAAGTAATTCACTAGGCTCTATTCACAGCTCAACCTCATCCTGCAGTGAAACTCACATGCTTTGGTTTGTTACACCAGCATAGTCTAATTCCAGAGATCACAAAAATAATATTCCAAGTTTAATCCCAAAGAAAGGATTACCAGGGATCAAATCCATTATTTCACAACAAATCCCTTTTATGTCTTCTTTTTTTTTTCTTTTCATCAGCGATCAAAGCAAGTGGATTTCAGCTCTAAAAATCTGCTGCTGTACAGCAGAATAGATCCTTGCTCAAGGCACAGGGTTCAAAATTTACTTTTTTTTTTTTTTNTTTTTTTTGCACAGTATCAAAGGAGATTTATTTTTTCCCCATTGCCAAAAATAAAGTCTGGTCTAGATTCTCAGCTGCAGCTGAGAGCACTGGGAAAGAAAGTAGCTGCAGCTCATTTTTGCAGCTTCTTAATCTTGTAGGACAGCTTCTGATGTCCTCAGTTGTCTGCAGCCTGTCACCACTGTTTCTTCATTCAAGAGTCTGAACTGAAGAGCCAAGCTCCAGCTTCAGCAAGAGGAGATTGAGACCACGAAACAGGTTTTATTTCTTTAAGTGCAAGGCCAGATTGAGCTCACCAATTCCAGATGCTTTCTTCATTGATGTTTTCATAGTTTGCTGTGTGAAGCTAAGCAGATGATACAAGAGTCTTTAGCGTCCCACTGTCCAGGAATGGGACATTGCAGCTCCAATCCCTCACATGCATGTTTTCCATACAACATGGGCAGAGTCACCAACTACAGAGTTCTAGACCTGCTGGCCTTGCTGAAAGGAGCAATGATGCTAAGATGGACAGGGGCAGTCACCTGCTCCCCTTGAACCCCATCAAGTGGATGACACAAATGGATACAAAACTGCTGTCAGCCTTGACCATGTGCTACGTATAAATAGCGCAAACTGGACTGGGCAAAACAGATTGTGCATCATCATTACTGTGAAATCAGGCTTTTTATGGTTCCTCCACAAACCAGACTACATTTTTAGTCCTAATCGCAATCTGTTTGAATTAGCTGTGCTAAAGCGAACAGAATGATACAGGTCAGATCAATTATTACGAAAAATTCAATTATGATGGTGCCATATGTGGCACTATAAAAAGAACGCAGCTGTACATATGGCTGACGAAAGCAACAGCAGTTAATGGTACAAATGTCCACGACATTGTGATGTCCTTTAGTCCCTCAATACTTTCTACATAGGCCACATTGGGAGAAGATGAAGTACCTACACTCGTCCTTTTTGAAAATCTGTGTTAGCTTTCAAATGTCCCTTTTCATTACCCTCCGAAAACCCCATGAATCATCTCCTCATGGAAGGTGCATGGAGAGCGGAGAGTTTCTTTGAGGAAGCGGAGTTGATCTTTCTTGTGCTGTGTAAGTTTCCACACAAAAAACCCCCAACAAACAAACAAAACAGATTTGTCCAAAATCTCTTAACCAAAAAGAGCTGTCTTGTTTCCCTACAGATGCTTCTGACTATGAGGGTCAAAGTTCTTGTGCTTAAGCAGTCTTTTAAATCATGAGTAACAGAACACCTTGCATGACCTATGTTAAATGTGCAGGTTAAGTCAAATACACACCATCATGTGCAAGGATGGGACTTGAATATCTGAGTACAAAACCTAAGAAGAGGAATGTTGCATGTGCTGGAGATTCATCCCTTTCCCTTTCCCTTTCCCTAGGAATGGGGGGAAATTTTTGCTCATCTCAAACACAACATTGAAGCAAAGCCTGCTAATTAATGCATAAGTCCTGAAAAATCCAACAAAATGGAATACTTCCCCCTCCATGCTTTGGTGTCACAGGGACCAGGCCTCTCAAAAAAAATAGGAAGAGGAGGAAGACCTTACTGTGTCCTGGTAAAAAGGAGATCTGGCCAAGCTTGTGACACCAGCCTCCTGGCCCCATTTGTGCTTTCATCGCCTAGAGCAGTGATCTCCAAAGGGAGACGTGAAAGATGATCCATTGGGGTGCATGAAGAAATATTAGGGTTTTGGTAGCACCTGTATATATGATTTATAAAGAACTATATACACACATATTGGAGGTACATGCTCAAAATTTTTTTCAGCTAGCGGTGCACAATCAAAAAAGTTTGGACTCCACCAACCTAGAGGAATCCCCACTCCCTGCATCAGTTTCAGCCCAGAAGCTCAAGAAAAGTGCTGCAAAGCTGAGGGAAGGGAAGGTGAGAGCAAGATCATCCATCAACCCCTGCATGAGAGAGGAAATGCAACTGGCAGTCATAACAACAGTGAAACCAGTTATGCAAAGCACTGTCCTGGTTATGGAGGAAAACAGCCAGGGAAAAACCACTAAAATAAAACCCAAACTCAAGAGAAAATGCATTTTCTTGGTGCTAGCCATAGGAGAAGGAAGGAGGCTAATTCTAGAGAGAAATCCTGTGTCCTGGCATTCTCTTTCAGCCTATAATGAAAAAGGAAGGAAGTGACCAGGAC
>WEIS01020374.1:11372-29602 GCA_013389965.1 Todus mexicanus | reverse complement strand
GGAGACAGTAGCAAGACTGGGCCTTGACATGGTTTGTACTTTATTTACCTGACACTATGCCATGTACTGATACTTGAAAAGACGCTAGTCTGGCCTTGTGAGATGAACACTGGTGTTGACTCTGAGAGTGTACTTATTCTGAAAGATGCATTGGATTATTTCTGTGCAGAGCACTGCTTGCGGAAGGGTTACATACTCACTGTAGCTGGGTATGAAAATACCTCCAGTCACATGACTTTCTCTGCTCTGTCCTTGTATTCTATTTTGCTTTTTCTTCTTTCTTGCGAGNTGTATTCTATTTTGCTTTTTCTTCTTTCTTGCGAGTCCTTAGGACACATCTGGATTAACATAAACACTTCAAAAAGCTGACTCATTTTAAAAAGCTGACTGAGAAAATGGGTTTGTAGTAGGGCTAGAAATAAAATAAGCACTCAATATTTCTTGTCTTCCATTTCTCTATTTTTACAACAGAAAACCCTTGCAAAAAGGCATGTGTGTTTTCCTCATTCATGGGGTTTTGCCGTCATTCTCATACCTGGCTTTTTCTGGTCTCCTGTATGTGTCTTCAGTTAATGTGTATTTTGATGCTGGACAAAATACATGATGTGATGTGCACAACTTACACAACATAGCTTAAAACAAGTAATGGAGATCTGTGATTCAAGTTCTATCTCGGCTGTGCTAATTCCTTGCTGTAAAGCTTTTGGGGAGGCATTGTAGAACAGTTTACTTGGTCTTAGAGCAGACAAATCACTCGTTCCTTACTTTGAAGTTGCAAAGTTTCTATAATATAAATGTTTCAAAAAGTTCATATTAAAAATATTTATTTTTTTTCCTCTTCAGTGCTCTATCAAGCACTGTGTGTGTGTATTTTAGAAGCCATTTATTTAGGTTTCTGCAGTATGTTTAATGCCCACTTGGTGTTAACAGACAACCAACAGGCAGCAATGTATAATGCAAGGGAAGTCCTACTTTTTTGTTAAACTATTTTGATTTTAAAAGCCATAAAGAAGAATCAAGGTTATCATGTTCCACTTGGTTGTGCCAGAAACCAAGAAGAGTGATTTGCACACTTTTTTCTTTATTTTTTTGTGTGCATCTTATTTTGTTTAATGATTTTGTTATTCTTAAGGGAAAATCACCTCATAATTCCTGCCCATCTGAAGAAGGCATTTACAGACTGTCTCTTAGATACTACATGATCTTTCCTGTCAGAAAGCTTCTTCAGACCACAGGGGATTTGTTCTTGGCTCATGCAGTCATCCTGGACAACAAGGGGGAGTTAAAACACCATTTATAATCCAGAAAACTATTATGAAAATACTGGTATACCAGAGTATGCTCTAGGCTCAAGTGATGATGTTTACAGGTGTATAACATGGTATCTTCGGCTTGCATGAGGAAAAAAGTCCACCCAGACCTCTTGAACCTTCTCGGTAAAGTGTGAGAGATTTGGCCTTAGTTACCATTTTAGTGGTGTTAGAAGTTACATGACAACAAGATATTTTTCATTTTCAGGTAGACCCATAGCTTCTCCTTTGGCTAATAGCAACATGACACACAGTTATCTTCTCTAAAGTGTGTGTGAAGAAATTCTAGGCAGCAGTACGTAGATACTTCCATGGAAGGGTGGAGTGAGGTTTAGGCATCTATAGCCCCAGACTGTGTGTATTTCTTCTTATGAATTTTGAAGTTGGGAGGGGTGGGTGGAGGAGACAAGGACATCAAAGTCTCTAAATACATTCAGAAGGATTTTCCAGTTGAGTCACCATCCTTGGAGGCATTTAACAGATGTGTAGATGTGTCTAGGAACATGGTTTAGTGGTGGACTTGACGGTGTTAACTGTAGATCTTGATGTTTTTAAAGGTCTTTTCAAGCCTAAATGTTTCTATGATTGTGTGCCTTCAGTCTTGTGTTGTTGCACCTGATTTTGGAAAGGAAGAATGTGTGATACAGATGCAGATATCCTGGAGTGGTGTCATAGTTGCATTAGTTTTTATCGCAGAAAACTTTCGTTTTTGCTCTAAGTGTTCATCAGGTGGAGGAGGAATCATTTAAGTGTTATGAAAGAGAGTGAAAAGGTTATAGCCAGGCTTAGAAGGTAAGGTTATTGTTAATAACAGTAGAAGTGTTTTGACATCATAATGTGTTTGACCTGATCCTGACCTCAGTTTCATCTGGGAGTGTGAGAAAGCTGCTCATGTGAAACTTAGTAAATACATAAGGTTTAGCATTCCTCCTTCAGTTATCTAGTGAAAATACTCAAAAGCAGATGGGAGCTGTCTTCCATAACCTGCTCATTTTCTCAAATTTCTGTGTATATTTTTGTCTCTTCAAACCATACATTTTCTAGTTAATGCATCTTGAATTGTCATTGTGCGATATCCTACTGAGTTACAAAACACTAGTAGGGCTAATTATGAGTTTAGTACTGCCACTTTGTAGAAGGTAAGTGCTCTTCTGAAAAGATGCATAGCTATATTTATAAAGATGGGTAAAAATAATTGGAGCTTGAGTGTTTCTCAGTGTAGAACATCGTAAAGTAGAATGTTGAGGAATTAATTTTGAAGCATGGATTTGAAGAAGTTTAGTATTTAAAAGCTTTAATGTCTCTGGGGTGCAGCACTTATTCAAAAGGGAAAGAAAGATGGATCTATCTTTCTGTCTATGGAGAACGCTACGTGTGCGCTCCCAGGCAACTGTGTGGTTAGAGGCTGTAACTGAGGAAAACCGCTATGTCCTGCAGTCCGCTGGAGAAAGTTACCAAGTTGCTGTAGTGGCCTGCCTGTTAAATTGGCAGGCTACAGTGCTTGAGTTTATTCAACTCTTGCTTAGAAAAAACCCCCAAACCAAACACAAAGTACAAAGGGTGTACAAGACCTGTCAGAGGTTTTGCACTGAGGTCAACACGATCCCCTCTGTCAGGGTGTGATGGCCTCAAGCTTTTCCTTTTGGAAGCTTCTCTCTAGCATAATCTCCTGGTACATAAGTCACGAGAGGTGATAAAAAATTACAGGTGGTTTTATAGCTGGATTTATCATTAGCTTTTAGATTGAGATCAGTAGGATTCACCTAATTTCTAAATGAAAGCTTAAATGTCTGCAGTAATCTGCTGCTTCAGGAACTAGCATATGACATCATTCACAAGCATCAGAATTAAACTGTGAGATGGCAGCAGTGGTGGAGGTACCAGATGGCATCACAACTAGCCTTGTGGGCATACGCCACTGTCTGCTGATGTACTTCCTCACCGGTATCTGCAGTAAGGCTGGAGTTTGCCAGAAGCACACCTCAAGCATTTCTACGGCGTTTTTTTTGTGTCCGTCTTGTGCTTGAAGCATACTCTTTTTGCTTGTATTGCATCCATTTTTGCTTGTCAAGTAGCCTCTTCTGTGTAAAGACAGCTGCTGACTCAGCAGAATTTTTAAAATTTATGAAAGATTATTTCTATTATTTATGGTTTATGTGTTCCAGAGAAAGGCAGTAAAGAGGTGCTAGACTTGAAAAGTGATTAAACAAGTGGTGCTGAGTCTTTTGTATAGAGAAGGAGGAAACTTTTCTTTTTTTTTTTTAGGACAACAGTGTTTTGAGGAATTCTTAAAGTTGTAGTGGGGCTCTGGCCTGGAGCGGGTTTGATGGGCTGTGTGTCAAATGTACTCAACAGTATGGAAGGACATTTCTGTGACACAGAAGCAGACACACTTCTTTAACAGTGGAAGCCAGTCCTAAGCTGCCTTGTCATCTTCAACCGCTGAGCTGCTACTTCATGGCAGAGAACATCTTCCTATCCTTTTCATTTTGATCTGCAACAGTGCTTTTATGAAGTATAACTCCACTGCCTCAAAATCTGTTATGAAAAAGACTTATATCCTAAGCCTTGGAAGACTCTAACTTGTACCTTAAATGCCTTTGTTTGTGCTATGCAAATGTCCTTAAATATCTTTGAACGTTGGAATGCAACAGAATGGAAGGTCTCACTTTGTGCTTCGCTGGGCTTGTGCACGCTGGGTGTAGCAAACCCATCAGTGTCAGTCTGCCACAGCTACCACTGTCACCTCAAGCCTGCAAATGCAATAGCTGTTATCCATTAAACTGAGCATTCAGATGTATCCTTTAAACTGTGAATCTTTTTTTATACTACTTATGCTATTTTTATGCCTACTTGCACTCCACGTGAATTGTGATTAAGTGTACTTTTCATCAAATGTGTTTTTAAATAGCTAAAACAGTTTTGCTAACCCTTAAAATACAAAGGCAGCTGTAAACTGCTTTAAAGAGGCAATATAAAATATTGTGCGTGTAGCTTAATGAATAAAGAAACTTACAGCTCTTTTGAAATACTTAATTGTTTGGGGGAGCAGTGGTCCATAGATGAAAATTGCACTTAATTCAGACACTTTTCGATCAATGGTTTTTATTAAGATCTACAAGTATAATCTGACTATTTGCCTACTCTCCAATAAAAAAAAAAAAGGTATTGAAAATGTCTGAGAATGTTACCAAATTTACACTAAGGATTCTGCTTTAACTTGTATCATGCCAACCTTTAATTGTTTTAAATGGAAATTGTGGAAGGATTTCGTTGTCTGTAGTGACTTTTGACACAAATTGTTCAAGTATCCAGTTGTTGAAAAACAGCCTGCAAAAAAAATTTCCACAGCATTGTCCTGGGCTGATCACCCCAGTGTCGGTGATGACTGAGTAGTGAGTGCTGCTCTGTTGCACCAGGGCGCGGGGATGTCACTCCACATCTCTGTTTCATAAAGGATCTTGTTCTAGCAAGACATGCATTTTATTTTTTCCTCCCTCCTTTCTGAACAGTGATTCCCTGGAGGCTACCCAGCCCGCTGCTTTTACGGCCACCTCAGCAAGGAACATGCCTGCCCGCCAAGAAAACGCGGACCTGAGACCTGCTCCCACCAGCACCGCATCTGCTGCAGCCCTCAAGCCAACGGCGCCCCTGGGTGCTGCAAAGTACTCGGGCTGGCAGCCTGCAAACCAAGCAGGTAACTTTCAGTAAAGCTTTTTCTTGTTCACTTTAAGACCTTTGGATAGCTCAGGAAAACATACTTCACCCGCAGGTGTAAAAACAACAGCCTTCAAAATGCCTGTTTGCGTCTTTTGAGTACAGACCAGTTTGTTTACAAAAGAGGAGAAGAAAAACAGATTTAGCAGTTTTGGTAAACCAGTAACCTTTTGTAAGTAGCCTCATGCATGTAAGTGGTTTCACAAACAAGCAAATTCAGATGTCTCTGACCTCTATTAAAAACATGTATATCAATCATATATATATACGTATATACACACACACCTACCTCAGTTTTAACTTGGTACTTCCCATGTGACTGTAAATTCAACAGATCGCATTCCATGACATTTGAGGGATGAAAATATCAACAAGCGTGTGTTTCCAGGTGATCTTTTCTCAAGTAGATGTTAATTAAACAAAACAAAACAAACTTCAACATTAAAGTGAGTTATGTACTTGGCATTTGTAGGTTTTATGTGAGCAGAGTACCAGAGTGTTGTACAGGTTTGTGATAGGGTGATTTGTTTAAAGGCAGATTCTTGCAAGGACAACTTCCATAGCTACCAGCTTTGAATGTAGTTTCGGGATTCGTACCCCTTTAAACCCACACTAAAATGTCTTATTCCTGGAAATCATGCCATTTTCAGTATGAACGCTGCTATGTTATAGCCATACATGTATTAAAACATGCAGTATGTGTAACTGTACCTATATTTTCATAATCATTTTACATACAGTAATTTAGGGTAATCTTTTAATGGTGTAACTTGTTTTTTAAACCGAATCAACTGAACTAGGGTAGTAATTGTAAAGGATCTGGGAAATATATATTACTAAGTAAGCTTTAACTGCAGATTTTTCTTGTAAGAATGAAATGAATATTCGTGATTCTGACAGGATCTAAGATGCTAAATAGCACTTTTTTTTTCTGCCCCTACTGCTAAGGGTTTTCCCTCTTTAAAAGTATATTCAGTCCAGAAAAGGAACTACGTAGGCCTAGAAATATAAAAACATATGGCACTGATGCTATATATTTTATAATAGGTTTGGCACATCTGGTTAAATTACTGTTTTGCCAGTAAATATAACAAATATATATTTTGCTTTGGACATGCAGTTCTGCTAGCAAGCCTCAAGGTGGCAATACACTGTCATTTCTGTACTTCCTTGTCAAATATCAAGTATATTCTTAAGGACAAAGTAAAGACTTAGATTTAGATCAGTTTAATTTTAGCATTGTTTTACTTCTTTGAATTAGCTATCCTTAGAGGAGAAAAAAAAAAAAAAAAAAAGAAAAACCTCTTTTTAAAGTTATGTTTTGCGTAGCATGTGTATTTAAGGCAAATGTTTATGGGAAGATGATAATCCTTCATTTTTGTGACTGATTGTGCTCCATATTTGACATAACTCCTTCTGTCTTACCAAGTGATAAATTTCACTTGCCCAGAAACCACCTGTCAGCTTGGGCATTTGGAAGTACCACACCCATTTTCAATAAGTTGTTAGATGTTTCACTGCTAAATCCTGCTGGTATGATTTAGTATTAAGATAAGTCTAATATTTTAAAAAAACCCCTTTTAATAAATGATGGACACATGAAGGAGAAAGATTTACAAGGATTAATTCAATTAGACTCAATTCTATACTTCTCTGAAAATCTGTGCCATGCTCTTGTATAATGTGAAAATACCTTTTTTTTCACATTAGAAAGACCAAGTAGTTAGGTGATGGGGAAAACCAGCCAGAGAATTCTTCATTGTTATATTCCAGAATAGCTAAAAAAAAGGTATGAAATTTATACTGATAGAGAAACTGGTGGAAGGCAATGGTCATGAGGATATCAGCTTTATGCTGCTTTGCTGTAGGGTCCCAAGCTGTACTGCTTAACTTCTAAAGAAGTGAAGTCATTATCTCTTCCAAACATATTGGAGGAAACGGAAATAAAAACTGTAAGAGAAAGAAGCATTGCAAACTCAATAAGTTTCCTAAAATGGTAAAGTGCAGGGAGAAAATGCAGCAGTGCAAATGGCGGTTGCCCAGGAATTAATAGGGGCAGAGGAAGGTCTGATGTCCCAGGTGCTTGAGGGGCTTCAGTTAACTTTTGCACCTTAGGAGCGTGAGAAGTCACACACTGCCAGAGCATGCAGGTCTGCACTTGTCCACATTACGTGGAGCTGCTTGCAGAAACAGTGAGCAAAAACAGACTATTTGAGGATGTCAACGCACTTGAGTTTTGTTCATCTCCTACGTTATCTGACTTCATCAGTCTTGAAGGCATCTTTTTATAGCAGAGTCTGCAAGTGAGTGAAGGAGTGACATGCTTATTGTGCCTGCTAACCTGATTTCTGAGTTGAAAGGAAGTGTTTTGTGATTTGATTGAAATTCCGACAATTGCCAAGGCGCTGGAGATTTGTCCAGAGGTTATCTGACAGGTTTCACTGCAGGTCTGCCCTGTAAACCTGCCCTAGGCTCACCTCTGGTTTTATGTGCCACGTATTGCCCATGCCATTAAAGAGGTCAGTAATGCAAAACTAGCACAACTGCAGCAGAGATGGGATTGGCATCTTTTTCTCAAGCCTGTATTTTACAAAAATAAAAATATCCAAGGTTTTGCTGTACCTGAGGTTAGCGGTAAGGCTGAAACTGCCAGTCTGACCGGTACAATTGTTTCAATAGTTGAGTGTTTTGATAAAATCAGACAGGTCGTTGAAGAAAAAGAAAGACTATGAATGTTTCAGGGCATGTTTGGACTTCAGTCATTAATTCTGCTGTTTGCTTGCAGTCTGTGAGCATAAAGTTTTCTTTAAAGTAAATTTGCCAGTGCTTCAGAGGCCAAACAAAATTTGCCTTCATTAGGTCATAAGTCTGACAAAATTTTAAACAAACAAAATTTCTTTGATTTCATAGGTGAAGTCTAGCTTAAGAAACAACTAGAAGGAAGATGTAATCTTACGTAAACGCGTGTATCAGTATGCTATTAAAAGCAGAAACTTATTTGGAATACAGTTTTATAGCTCTAATAGCACTCACCGTTCTAATGAATCTTGTATCTAACGCCAAGTTGTTTCTCATAGCAGAGCAGGCACGTTGCAGGATTTTGTTTGTGTCTGGGAAAGCTGTAATCTGATGGTGTGACATGAATATTACCAGTGATTTTAGTTATTAAGATGTCTGACTCCACAGATAAGTCATTCAGTCAGACAGCATCTTTTCATTTGTTAGCTGGAATCTCCTTTTGTTGGATAGGCCACCAAAGTATACCCTTATATTTTTTTTATTAAAAGTAGCATGGTTTCTTTTTTTGGTTTTGGTTTAGGGTTTGGGGGTGGTTTTGTCGTGTGGGTTGTTTTGTTGGTTTTTTTTTCTTTCAAGATTGTTCAGAGATTTCTAAAGTTTTAATGGGCCTTTTACTAGAACTGAGGTATGAGCTTCGTTGATCTGTATTTCACAACCTGGCAAGAAAAACGTGTGGAGGAAAAGGATGGTCTAAAATGAACAGCTGAGACAGTGAACCTAGAGATGAGTCTGGCATTGGGTTTCTCTACACAGAAGTTAATTGTGATCCAAGTGATCTGGCAGGATAGAACCCTTGGAGCTCAACTGTCCTTATCTGCCATGAACATTACTTTCCTAGTCACCCATTGTGAAGTTAAGAGAGTTTTTATTCCCCTTTGGACTAAAATCCTAACATTCCAGGATTCCTTAGTGGTTTGGTAGAGGAAATGAGAGACGGATGCCTCGTGCTTTCTTTTAAGGCATGGGTAAGAAGCTGGATAAGCAGGACAAAAACCTGGCTTGTCGAACAACAAAATGAGCAAGTCTGATCTTTTGCACATTGAGTGCATAAAGAGATGAAGATGGGGATCGGGTGGTGAGAGTGGCTTTCAAATAACACATTTACTATCAGCCTCTCTTGTCTATTTTGTTGTTTTTTCAGTTTTTAAGTCAAATGGTGTTTGTTACTATGTGTTAAGTGTACAGGCTAGAATATATAATAGTTCTCACTTCATTTTTGTTGAGCTATGGTGTTCACCCACCAGGGGGAGAAGCTTTTTACAAGATTATATTCAATTTCAAAAAAAATGATCCAAAACATCCTAGCTACTCTACTATTTGATAGCTTGCTATTAACCTATGCTTCTGTAGCTTTGCTCACCCCCAAGGAACCCCAAAGCATTTTCCAGTCCTGATACCATGTGCAAGCACATGATGAACACGCAGGAACAGCTTTCACCCACGACTGCCATGTAGTCACTTCTTGGGTGAAACATAACAGCTGCTTGTGAGCATGCTGTAACTCTCCACAGCATCCTGAAAGGAAGTGAATAGTACTGTGGCAAATTGAAACTGCTGGGACAATTTAAGAAAGTATAATTACCCAGTAAAGGCATTTACACAAACTGGAGCTGTGCCAGGAGATGAACTGTTCTCGTAGAAAGCTCAGCAGAATCTGCAATGGTCAGAAGCAGTCAGGACTTTCACCATTGTATTTCTCACACCAAATCACCTCCTTTTTCCCCGGCATCTTCAAAATGCTGCTGTTGGTGGGTAAGGTGCTGGTGCAGTAGGGACTGTAGAGGCCGGGCACCAGGCACAGCGCTGCCAGCACCATGTCCTGCCTCTCAGTGCAGGCGCTGGGCAGGCAGCATCCTGCATCACTCATAGGGCTCTAGCAGGATCACAGTGGTCCCGTGGTGAGCTGGCAACCAGAAAAACTGTTTTGCTGCTTGGAGAGGAGGGTTTTATTGCAATCAATGACCTCTGTTCCTTCTGGGCTTTTTAGAGGGGGACAAGGATGTCATAAGGAGAGTTTGCAATAGAAGTGTCCAAAGCTTGTAGTTTTAAGTGACCAGTTACCCATGTGTGCCAATTTCCTTATTCCCAGGATCTCTCTCAGCCTGATACCACTGGGATATATAATCCCCTTCCAGCAGAGCTGCTTGGGAATGTCAGCATATTCTGCAATACCCACAACTGTCAGTTGCCTAATCCCGAGCCAGCACATGTGTTAAGCACATGCTCCCTTCAGCAGAGGGAACTCACTGGGAAGCTGACTGTAAGCATAGAAAAATTGCTCCCCGGGCAACTTTGTTTGAAAAATTCTGCTATTTCCTTGCAGTTTTTGCATGTGTTTGGTAGACTTGCCTTTACCATTTCTGGAGTTATCCTTAGTGTGCTGTCTCATGCTTTTCTTTTTTTTTTTTTTTTTTTTTCCTATTTCCCATTCCCTCAGTAATATTAGAACTTAAAAAGCAGAAGGAAATACTAGCCTGCTCCTTGGTGTGATTTGATGTCCTGTCCTGCATATACTGACAGTTTGGGTCTTTGTCTTCTTCTTTGAAACTTATTCTGTAGAGGTTTGCTAGGGGAAATGTGGTAAAAATCCAGACTGTATTAGACTGTTGAATTTGGCCATAAGGACACACAGGATGGAGTTGGGGAGAGGGAGGGAGGTACTAAGACTTACTGTGCATTTGGAAAATGCTTGTCCTGCCAGTAAGACCTTGCTTAAGGTCCCTGAAGGGATGGGTTGCAGCACTTTCTGTCCTTGTCACCTTTGGTTCTCTGTGTTTCATTTGTAATACCCTAGCCACTATCTTAGTTCTGTTGAACTTGCAGGCCATGCTTACCAGGTAAGTTAAGTTGATGACCCATTGACTTTGGGAATATTCTTGCATGGAAAAGGCAACCACACTATTGTGTCAGCATCATCTTGTTCATAAAGTTCTACGCTTTTTTTCTTTTTTTTTCTTTCTTTTTTTCTCTCTCTTTTTTTTTTTCTTCTTTTTTCTTTTTTTTCTTTTAAGGCCATCTCATCTCAGTTTGTTTCCTTCGTAGAACAGTTGGAGAACAGCGTAGGAGAATGAGACTTGGGGGTACTGGTCGACAGCAGGATGAGCATGAGCCAGTGATGTGCCCTTGTGGCGAGGAAGGCCAATGGCATCCTGGGGTGTATTAGAAAGGGTGTGGTTAGTAAGTCGAGAGAGGTTCTCCTCCCCCTCTACTCTGCCCTGGTGAGACCGTATCTGGAATATTGTGTCCAGTTCTGGGCCTCTCAGTTCAAGAAGGACACAGAACTGCTTGAGGAGAGTCCAGCGCAGAGCCACTAAGATGATTAAGGGAGTGGAACATCTCCCCTATGAGGGAAGGCTGAGGGAGCTGGGGCTCTTTAGCTTGGAGAAGAGGAGACTGAGGAGTGACCTCATTAATGTTTATAAATATGTAAAGGGCGACTGTCAGGATGATGGAGCCAGACTCTTCTCGGTGGCACCCAATGATAGCACAAGAGGTAATGGGTGTAAACTAGAACACAGGAGGTTCCACTTGAATATTAGGAAGAACTTCTTTATGGTGAGGGTGCCAGAGCCTGGCCCAGGCTGCCCAGGGGGGTTGTGGAGTCTCCTTCTCTGGAGACGTTTAAAACCCGCCTGGACGAGTTGCTGTGTGACTTGGTCTAGGTGATCCTGCTGCAGCGGGGGGATTGGACTAGATAATCTTTCAAGGTCCCTTCAAATCACTAACATTCTGTGAATCTGTAAACAGGGAATTAAAGGTAGGACTATTTATTGTATAGGTTCAGGATCTAGGTGCCCTTTGGGGGCTCAAGGTCTAAACTTGGGCAAGAAACTGACATAACACTACAAGTTAAGGCAAGTTCTTGTATTGTTGATAAGGCCTCGACTAGAAACAGTCCTGAAACATAAACGTTCTAGTAGTTTTCTCAGAAAAAGGTTGTTAAAGATTACTCCTCCATGATACGGTCACCATTCATAAAAACAGAAAGCCTTGTCCGTAAAAGTGATATGATTGACAGGTCAAAACACAAAAGCTTCCTGATCCTGCCATGTAGACTGTTATTCTTATTAATTTTTCATCTAATCTAAATGATTATATCATCATGTGACAGCAAACCACAAGACTTTATTCTTACAAGTTAAGTAATGGGAAGTCACTTAGCCAAGCAAAACCCATTGTGAAACGAGAGTAATTTATAAATGTCAACCTTAATTTGATGGTAGTGTGAAATTGTAACTCCTGCAGACATGGTGAAAAAATGAATATGTTTTCATATAAAACTTGAATGTTTATATTTAAGAAGTTGCAGCTCATAGTAATGATCCAGAAATGTACCACCTACTTGTTGGAGGCAGACTGACCTGGTGTACCTCACTATAGGATCTGCTGAAGAGAAACCCAACTTTCTATTACAAGTATGACCTTTTGACAATTTTCCCATGATTTGATGTTGCTAATTCCTCTGCTATTGCACCAAGCTGTGCACTTAAACTAATTGCATACATAAATCAGATAGACGCATGCTCCTTTTTCTAGTCATTTAAACAGAGAGGAAGAGATTATTTCTCTCTGTTGTTATTTCACACCCATTATGTTGGAAAATTCACCTGCTTTCAAAATTACTTGTTGTCTTTGATTTCTTACAAAGTAACTGGCCTGTTGTCGTGGCCTGGCTCACTGGATCGATTCTTTTTCATTCATTAGCACCAGTTCAGAGCAGTGATGTGTCCTGTTCAGGTGTACAGGTGTAGGACATCCAAGAATTACGCCTAATATTTGTTCAATGAATGAGAAGTCAGTATTCCTCTGTAAATGCATTCTTCTCATTATTCAATGTTAAACATCAGCTCCACAAAATGCAGATAATCTACATGTGAGCAAGACTGGACAGTCACGTTCTCTGCAGGCATAGTCAGGGTATCGAGGTCAGAACAGAAGCTAAAAGTGAGGAAGGCAAAATGTTATCAGCAGAAAGCTGCCAAACGGGTTTCTAAACTGTCGTTCTAGAGAAATAAAACACTCTTGTACACGTCTTCATTTTCTCTTTTTCCTCAAAGCATGGTTTTGGTAAAAGCGATTGTGCCAGTTGTGCCAAATTTGTGATGGTTTGTGACGTAACGAATCACAAGGAGACAGGCTAAGCGAGCCAAAACCTACCATACTCATTTGAATTAAAAATGCTTTCTAGCTAATTTAGCCGGAGTCTTTCCAGTTGAAAGCCTGGCTGCTAGCACAGGAACTAGCCCCTCCAGTTGCAGGGGTTGTTGAAATTGGGCCGTGGTGGCACCTGTTGTGATTTTCCATGGGGCGCATACCAGCCTTTGCCGGCATTTAAAGACATGATAATGGTTTAATCCTTCCTGTCCTGTCTTTAATCAGCAGCGGGGGTACAGCTCTGACCACGTTTCCAAAGCTCTGTAGGAAACAAAAGGAGAACTGCTGAACCCAGGAGTTTGGAGGGGGGTGATTATTTGTGGTTTGGGTTGGTTTGTGGTTTTTTCCTCCCCGCTTTCTTGTCCTGTAGCTTTCTCCATTGAACTTCTGTGATTTCATGCAGGCCTGGGAGTGGATGTGGTGTTATATACGGCTAATGTAACGAGCTGACAGCCGAGCTTTTCAGACACGTTGCTTCATCCGGCCATCTGTTTGGTTTGGAGGGAAGGAGCAGGAAGATTTCTTACTGTATAGATTTATTAAGAAAAGTCAGAAAATTGGATGTATGAAGCTTTATATTTTCCATTTATAATACAGTAGTTTGATAGCAGTGCATAAATCACTGAGTTAGAACACTTCAAAATGTAGTTCTGGCACTCCCCCTGCTTAAAGTAGCATTGTTATTTATAGATATTACATGAAGTCTGATGTTATGTTTAAGTGAGCGTTAAACAGTTCAGGCTGTTGTATTGTTGCTACGCACCGGAGAACCTCTGTCAAAGTGACTTTGGCACCGCCGTGTATCCGCCTTTCTCCCTTTGTCTTCCAAACCTTTTGCCAATGTTTGCAGTTATCCATGTGCTCAGCGATGGAACAGCCTATTGTTAGTCTAACGAGGGCAAAGTCACACTGGGATTTTTGAAAAAGAAAAAAAAAAGCCAGTTCTTTACCTTGCATGAAACTTCGTTAAATATTAAACCAGCCATACCACGGAGTTTAGTGAAAGCAAACACTGAAGGTTCGCTAAACTTAAACCTAATAAAGTAGAAAGTTAATAGTTGGATACAGAGTGTTTTCTGTTTTAGAAAAGCCAGCTATGACAATAAAGGAATGCAAATCAACAGTGCTTTAGAAGGTTTAATTAAAGAGAGTGAAAGTAAAGTCTGCAGAACTCCAAAACTGACCATAGAGATCTTTTCATGACTGAAGGAAAACCCAAACCTCTCTGGCACTCAGGGTGGAATAGCTCCCGATGAAGTATATTATTCTTATAAATTATTTCTTTTGCTTATTTATTGTATTTACTTGTTATAATTTATAATTCTTCATAGCACCCGGGAAAGTTGCTGCACTCTGTCCCATTTTAAGCAACAAAGGGGTGCCCAGAAAATATATGGTGAGATTGTGTTGTGTGGCAGCTGGAGTGATTTCTTTTCCCATCCCCGCACAGTCATTGTTCACAGTTTTAAAAGTGCATGTATTGCACCAGATCTGGGTTACTACAGCACCTCCCCAGTACTCTTTGAGAACAGAGCTGCTGATGGGATCCAAAATCATATATGTAAACCGTAAAAAGCCAAGTATACAGCACAAACTATAGGAGAACTCAGAGCAATTGCTAGTAATTGAGAGGTCTTTGCTTAGGCTGAGTGTAGTAATTTGTACCTACCTTGTTAATATTGGTATGTCCAGGTAAAAACTTCTCATTGCAAGAAAAAACACTTACATAAGTTTTCTGGGCCTGATATTTTCTTTTAAATCATGTGGTTGTGTTTTAGTCTGAAAGGTTTCTGGGGGAGTAGGCAAGAGAAGGGAGGAGAGGAGAATGTGAACTCTTTGAGTGTCCCCTTCCATTCTACTTGCAGAAAAAAATACCTTGTCCAGTATAGGAGTGTTAAACTTACTGTTTGAGTAGACAGGATAATTGAAAGGCATCAACGTTCACTCTAAACAAGAAAACAGACCTAATATTTGAAATTCTGTAGCTACAAGAGGTTCGAAGAAAGTACTGAGAATTCCTACAGATTTTAAGTAGGGAACTAATAGTGGGGGGTTTTAAATAAAAAAATACAAACCAAACCAGTGAAAAAATGCCACCACCAACAAAAAAATGCCTCGTGAGTTGCTGTGGAAGTAATGAACCATTGGTAAAATTACTGGAATGTTCAAGGCATGTTTGTAGCCTATGGAAAGACACAAGTGGGCAATAAAAGCTGTCCTCCAGCTGGTGTTCAGATGGGAAAGAGGAATATTAAAGACTGAGGCAAATCAAGTGGTGAGAAAGGGAGAATGATCCATGGTGCAAAAAAATCTAGCAGAACAATTGGAGAAGGTTTACAAAGAAAGCAGTTTAATAAATTTGGTGAAATAGCCATTACTATACTTTACTGGTGTATTTAATAGGAGTATGGATCTAAATGCAGTGGAAGCAGACCGACTCCTTTTCTTTAGGATGAGAAATATGAACTGAAAGAAACTTGAGTCCACTTGAGAACAGGAATAGAGGGGAACAATGCTGTGGGGATGAGTTGTGAGCATGGGCAGGGAGCTTCTTGGCTTTACGCTGGCTTGAAGAGATGGAAGATGGAAGAGGAGAGCATTGAATAAAATACTTCCAGTTCTTGCTTTTCAAGCATTTTTTAGCAGAAGGAAACCTTTTCTTACTTCTCAGATGCTGATGGCATCTGCAGTGATCAATTAGATATTGTTCCCGTCATAGTAGACCAAATAGTGACATAAATTTACAAATGACAGCCTAAAAGCCTTTTAGATCTTAGTTTTTGTCAGGTATCCAAAAATATTCTGGCAAATGTAGAAGCATCTGAATGCTTGGGGGTTATTTGTTATTCCCTTTATTCTGTTTGCATTGTGGCTGTGATCCCACAGGAGTCCTGCATCTGCTGAAGGTCTGGGCGTTGAATTCGAGTGCACTGATTTCAGTGGAAGTGAAGTGGGTCCATTTGCCTTCACTGGTCCTCAACACGAAATGCCCAGCTTGTTTGTGTTCACGCCACAACTGTTGCTTAGCAGAGTACTAATTTGTGTGGTTTATATTGTGATTTGGTTAAAAGAGAGTTTTTGTTTTAACATAGGGTCATTAGTAGACCAAAGTTATTTCCCAAACTATTGGAACTATCTCATTCTCTCTGGTTTTTTTAGTGCTTTGGGTAATTCAGAAATGACTGATCTAACAACTCTGTAGAGAAAGTTTATGTAGACCAATTCTGCTCCTGGCCAGTAGTAATGTTAAAGTTGGGTGGTGTTCAGAAAAGCATGATTCATTTAAAAAAAAAAAAAAATTGTAATATTTGTACTCTTTTTTTTTTTTTTTTCTTCCTCTTCTTTTCCTCTTTTAAGCAAGCAGAAGGACTTTTTTTGAGTCCACAGTACAAACAAGAGCTAGCTGATGTATCTAAATGGGCTTTGGAATTCAGCAGATAACTCAGACAGAAATTAGCAATATACTAGAAGTTGTGCTGCAATTTGATTTATGGCAAAACTAATCTTCAAACAGATTTGGGTTTAGTGTGTCTTTTTTGTCTCCTCATGAAATGGAACCTGAAAATTAGAAAGCCATGTGTGATGACAGAGGAGGAAAGTGCTATTAATCAAAACCACTTCTGTTCATGTCTTCAAAGCCTTTCTGCCACCTTTTCCATTTTTATCTGTTCCTATGTTTTCAGTTTAGCAGACATTATTTATAATCTAAAATGAGCTACACGAGCAGAGTGAATTGTTGAAGATCAAGTGCTTCTATTCCTAAATACTATCTATTTGGGAATGCTGTATGTTTCTAGAATCAAGATGTTATTTTTTCAAGATACTGCATATTGGACGTATAATTGATTTATATATAACCAGTACTCCTGTATTCAAAAAACCCCAAGAAACCTCCCCCCAAACCCCCCAACAAAACACAAAACCCAAACCACAACAAAACTAGCCCTAATCAATTGGTGTAACGTTTGCCACTTCAGATACTGAAAAGAATCCAAAATATGTCAGTCTTGAAATTACCTAATTTGAGAAAATTTGTTAAACTAACCAGATAGACAAAGATATATAACTATATTGCCTCTTCATACAAAGAGTAAGCAGAAGTAGGTATCCAGTCCATATCAGCGGATTAATACCAAGCATAATTATAGTACGAAAGGATTGGTGTTCAAAAGGATTTTTCTTCCAGCTGTGTTGCCTTAGCCTACAAATGTGCATGAGTAGCGGGAGGTTTTGTTAGCTGCAGTTAACTGCATGGTTTTGATTAAATTGTGTAGTGTATGGCTATCTTCTGTAAATAGCAAGGGATTGACATTTCTGTTGCTTTTTCTGGGTATTTACTGTTGCTTAAATGTATCTTCTCTGTGAATTAGTATGCTACTTCCATTGGAGCAGGGAATGCAATGTTTTGCCTGAAAGATATTTGCAACTTTTCTGTAGGGTGAAGGCTGATCAGCATTACATGAAGGAGATAACAATAAACGATTTTTCATTTTTTCCCTGGAAAATGATATGAAAGATGAGAAAGGAAGACCTAGCACAAAGTTTAACAGCTTCATGAATTGGTTTTTTTGTAAGGCTACATACGGATGCCCTGACCTTGGGTTGGAGAAGCTGCATCATTGCAACAGAAGAATCGTTCTGTGCTGTCCAATGTCTCTGCCATTGTTTGGTTGTTTCTGAATTTCCACTCATATTTTAATTTTGCTTTTTGATTTACGAGGTTTAGCATGGCTCCGCTAAAGCCAGGACACCAAGTAAACACTCATGGTTTCTCTTGCCTGTGATTACAAACAAAAGGCTATGAAATTGTGTTTTCTTTTTAGTATACTTGAAAAAGAAAAAGAATTCTCCACTTGACGGTAGTAACTGCTCCCATAAACTTCTGTTGCTGTAGCTTGTACGTTACCAAGGTACAGATATCAATAGAGGAAAAAGAAAGGCAGAGAACTATTTGTTTCTTCATTACCCTTGGCAACAGTATCATCTGTACCTTCCATTTTTCTAAATGCAGTTTTCATACTCCATAAAAGCATATGTCTGTTCTGTGGCTAAAAACCTGAGCCCAAATGGAAGTGTGCAGATGTACACATTTCTGAAAACATCAGGGTTTTATTTGTGTCATAACTTAAAAAAAAAAAAGTGAACATGACGTTTGGAGTGCTTCACGTTGACAGTATCTAGTGATCTAGACTAGTGTTTAAATTCAATTTAGAAATACGTTTTCCCTACACATTCCTGTATTTTGATTTC
>WEIS01020374.1:0-10102 GCA_013389965.1 Todus mexicanus | reverse complement strand
AGGCAGAGAACTATTTGTTTCTTCATTACCCTTGGCAACAGTATCATCTGTACCTTCCATTTTTCTAAATGCAGTTTTCATACTCCATAAAAGCATATGTCTGTTCTGTGGCTAAAAACCTGAGCCCAAATGGAAGTGTGCAGATGTACACATTTTTGAAAACATCAGGGTTTTATTTGTGTCATAACTTAAAAAAAAAAAAGTGAACATGACGTTTGGAGTGCTTCACGTTGACAGTATCTAGTGATCTAGACTAGTGTTTAAATTCAATTTAGAAATAAGTTTTCCCTACACATTACTGTATTTTGATTTCTCATACATATTGTATTGAATGCATACTCTTGTTTAATCTGTTAGTAATGACGTATGATCTCTTGCACTTACTGTAAAATATTTTGAGTAGTTACATCATATTCTCCTGCCTCTCTTCATATACTGATATTCTTGGCTTCAGCTTTTGCATCTAAAGCAAAATAATGCCTTCACAGGTTGTATATTCTTTTGCTCAACTTCTTTAGTGTGTTGAAATCTGTCCACTACTTCTACAAGTTAGCCAGCAGCATTCTGTGTTATTTCACAGGCATTTCATAAAGTAGGTGGGACTTACAGAGTAAGGGAGTAAGGGAAAATAAGTGCTTTTTAATTTGTTCCTTTAAGTAGACAGATATACACTAGACAAAGAAGTTAGGCAAATGCTGCTGGTTGCTTGTATTTCAAGATAATTTGCTTGATACTGAAAGACTGTCTTTTAAACACTTTTGGAACTCTTTCCCCAGCTCCTGCCAGTGGATGGACATCAAACAGTATTAAACCACCTGGAACAACTGCCCCGAGTGAAAAACTTGTGACAGCACCTCAGCTAAATGAGCAAGACACGTTGGTTCAGAGGGCAGAGCATATTCCAGCGGGGAAGCGTACGCCCATGTGTGCACACTGTAATCAAGTCATTAGGTTTGTATCTATTCGCTGAGTATACTCTTTTCTAGGTAAAAAACTGCCTGGATGACTGGGCCCCGAGAGTGATGGTGAATGGAGTTAAATGCAGTTGGCAGTTGGTCCCAAGTGGTGTTCCCCAGGGCTCAGTATTTGGGCCAGTTCTGTTTAATATCTTTATCAATGATCTCGACAAGGGGATTTAGGGCATCCTCAGTAAGCTTGCAGATGACACCAAGGCAGGTGTGTTGATCTTCTGGAAGGTAGGGAAGCTCTACAGAGGGATCTGGACAGGCTGGATCAAAGGGCCGAGACCAATGGTACGAGGTTCAACTCAGCCAAGTACCAGGTCCTGCATTTGGGTCGCAACAACCCCATACAGCACTACAGGCTTGGGGAAGAGTGGTGGGAAAACTGCCCAGTGGAAAAGGACCCAGGGATGTTGGTCAACAGCCACCTGAACCTGAGTCAGCAGTGTGCCCAGGTGGCCGAGAAGGCCAATGGCATTCTGGCTTATATCAAAAATGATGTGGCCAGCAGGGGTAGGGAAGCGATTGTCCTCATGTACTTGGCACTGGTGAGGCCACACTTCAAATACTGTGTTCAGTTTTGGGCCCCTCACTACAAGAAGGGTACTGAAGTGCTGGAGTGTGTCCAAAGAATGGCAATGAAGCTGGTGAAGAGTCTAGAGAATGGGTCTTTTGAGAAGCAGCTGAGGGAACTGGGGTTGTTTAGCTTGGAGAAAAAGAGGCTGAGGGGAGACCTTATTCCGTTCTACAACTACCTGAGGGGAGGTTGTAGCGAGGTGGGGATCAGTCTTCTCTCCCAAATAACAAGCAGTAGGGCAAGAGGAGATGGCCTCAAGTTGTGCTAGGGGAGGTTTAGGCTCATTAGCAAAATTTTCTTCACCACCAAAAGAGTTGTAAAGCACTGGAACAGGTGGCCCGGGGAAGTGGTTATTCACCAGCCCTGGAGGTAGATGTGGTGCTGAGGGACATGGTTTAGTGGTGGACTTGACAGTGCTAGGTTAACGGTTGGACTTCATGATCTTCAAAATCTTCTCCAGCATGAACAATTCTATGATTCCATTCATTCTGCAGGCTTTCTGACAGCAGGGCTTTGTTTTGCTTTCATGGTTTTTGATTCCATGGTCACAAGTGTTTTAAGGCTTCATTTCAGTAATAGTAACACTATTTTCATGCATGGTTTATCTAACAAAAATGAGAATGAGAGTACTGATGGAGGAAAAACATTGTGAACTGCTAACAGTTACAGACTTACAACCTGTTATACAGAGAACCAGAAAGCTGGGTGGAGTAGAGCAAAACTAAAAGCAAAGAAAAATAAGCAAGTTTGTTTTCACTTTTACATCCAGTCCAATAAAACTGAGAAGATGAGCTATTTGGAAACCTTTCGGGGACTCTAATTTTATAAAGACTAATTTGTCATGAACTAGAATTTCTAATTGAGAACAAAAGCAAGAAATACAAGTTTAACAGTTGCTAGGACTGGATTAGTAATAATTTTCTGCTTGATTTCAAGCTCTTTGGTGGATTTTCTTGGCCTTCAGGCATTATGGTAGCTAGTGTCCTTGACTGCTATGACACAAGTAGAAAAGATTAAGCAATACAAACACAAGTTTACTTGATGAGATTAAGTTAAATAAATCCTGCTCAACCCCTAATATATCTTATTGTTAGCCAAAATTTCAAATGGAGGAAGAATTAAATCTGCATTGGATTGTGATTGTCAGTGATTTCTGACAATTAGTCATGATCATCTCATCCAGAGAACTAATCACTTCTCCTGTCCACGAGGAACTCATCCTGTTTTTCATCTACTTTGTCTTTCATTTCAGAAATAGAAATTTCCTGGGATTATTGGAAGAAGTGTATTCTTCTAGATTTTGTTCTTGCTTATTCAGCCATTTGTGTTGCTGAACTACAAGGGGAAAGTAATGCATTGTAGTATATCTTTTTTGTTTGCCGATGGTCCCGTGTTCGCAGTGAACAAAATAGGAGAGCCAGCACTATGTTTCACTATGACTGAAGACTTGTTTGATTAGGAAACATGAGTTCTGAGAAATGAGGAGCTCTATGACCTATATAAATTGCATTAAGTATAATAAAAAGTCAGCCTTTCTTCTATGGCTTTTTGCAGCCTCTGGAGGCCTGGCTTGGATTCTGCATCAGAAGATGCAGCGAGCTCAAATCACTTGATCTCTAGGGGTCAGTTGAGTCCAGCTTGTTTACTTCCATTGGATTTCTGTTCGGATAGCTGACTGACAGTTCAGTTAACATTGAGTTAATTTTAGAGGACTCTTTGCAAAATGGCCTGTGATGCTTTGGAGAAGTTTTTCCCACTTCCATTGCATACGTCAAGGAAATAAAAATACATGATCTGAAGCCTCTTGAAGCAATGTAAAAAAACCTCGGTACATAGGTACTTATCTTTTCTAGTCTAGATTTTTTGTGCTAGGTTAAAATGGAAGATTAATATAAAAAGGGTCTGCACACTTTGGGGATGAGAATCATCTGATTCGTTGAACAGTTTGGCGTATATAATCAGCCTGAGTGCCTTTAGTATTCCCACCTTTTTGTTCCTTGGGCTTTGGATTTGTGTCTAGGAAATAATGTACAAACAACCATGTGCTTTCACAGAATCACAGAATATTAAGGGTTGGAAGGTACCTCCGAAGATCTAGTCCAACCACCCTATCATTTCAGTTTAAAATTAAAGCTGAACGTAGCAACTCCACTATATGCTGCATCTTTCTTGCAAGAAACTTCAGTGCCTTCTACAGCACCAGTGGTTTCATAGGGTTCACTGACGTTCTGTGTGTGGAGTCTCACAGCACAGTCTGCAGATCACTCCTGAGCAGCCAACCTCTCATTTAGACTCTTAAATCACTTGCTGCTACTCCCCATTTTCCTGTGTTGATCACCACTAAAAAAGGGTATGAGCTACCACCCTGTAAGTAGAGGAATGTATTGGTCCATGGAGCAACCTTTGCTCCTGTGTGGATGCATGAGGAGACAGTACTTAAGCCATTGTCACCTATTGTAAATGACACCTCTTCATGACTAGTAGCTGATACCCATGTCTAACTTCTTTGTAATTTGCTGGTAGTGTTTAAATTCTTAC
Source organism: Todus mexicanus (assembly GCA_013389965.1). Lineage (NCBI taxonomy): Eukaryota > Metazoa > Chordata > Aves > Coraciiformes > Todidae > Todus > Todus mexicanus. Next base: position 6,025 of record WEIS01020374.1, on the reverse strand, counting down.
ATTTCTTCATATGTTAAATGGCATCTCAATTATTAAAAGCAGGCATCATTTCACATGAGGATGACTTGACATCCATTAGTCAATGCCAAATATGCTTCGTGTTCACAACATACAGTGGGTCTTAAAGATTACAATGGCATTTTGAATTCAAGTTTCATGCCCTTAGTGGTAGCATTACCTGTGAAAAGGTAGGAGGAGGATCAAGTGACATTGCATTGTACATCTGTTTTGAAGCCAAAATGCATTGTGGAGTTGGTTACTTTACACTCAGGCATAGAATAACCATGGCTAGTTGAGCCAAAACCATTTCTTAGAGACATCTTATAACTTTTTAATATATCTTTAATTATTCATACAGTGATTGCCTGAAGATTCCAGGGGTTTTTTTCCAAAGCCTTCATTAACTAAGTTTTTCCTCCCATGTCTAAAACAATCAAAGCTGAAAGGCAAACTAAATTTCCCATGACCTACTTGTTGTGATGATCTGACAAACTTCTGACATTTTATGTTGAAGCCTTCTGGTTCCCAGGCAGTCTTACTGAATTCTGCAGTGCAGAGCTGGTTCTCCCCTTAAAGTTCAAGTGTGTTTTCCCTGGATCTCCATTGAGAACATACTCTTTGGTGTGTCTGCTTGTGAATGATGATTTGGCTTTGCCACCTTTTCATACATCTTAATTGTTTTTAAAGGCAAAAGGGAAAAATACAAATGGCGTTTCCCTTCAGCATCTCCTATACAGTAATTATACATCATGGCATTTTCAAGTGAGGAGAAAAAGAGTCTAGACTGCTGTATGGTTAACCATAACGCGATTGGCTTACTTAGTAGATGTGGAAGACCTTTTGATCTCACTACCATCAAATTGCAAATGGCTTACTGTCATCATAAAAGCGCTGTGAGAAGCTAGATTATTGGCATACTAATTCATCATGACCATCCTGATGAAGTTATGTTTAGTAACAAGTGTAAAGGCAGTGAAATTGTAATTATATTCTCTCTATATTAGTTGTCCATCCAATTTTCCCCATATCATTGCTATGTACAAACCCTACATGTTTTAGGTCGCTACCAAATTTATGTATGTGGTGATTCTTTGAGGCATGAAATTCTGTAAATACTGTTGTATATACATCAGAATCCATTTTGGTTTCTTTTTAATTACAGTTAGTACCATTTGCCTCCATCTGTAGGTTTGGTTCATGTGGTCTAGATGGTGCTAGAAATTTGTTCAGAAATTATTAGCATATCAAAGTAGCCTGGGGTAGAGGCGCATTCATAGTGAACTGTTGCCAGTTGGATCATCCCATATCTTTGGATGGAAGGAATATGGATTTTTAGCACCACCTTTGAAAGTAGTTTCTAGTTGACAGAGGCGTGTGGGATTTTCTTGTTGTTTGTTTTTAAATGGGGAAGGAAGAAGGAAGTTGTTTGCAGCCATCTTCCTACCATTTCATGCCTTAGCTAATTCCGATCAGGTTGTGTAAGTAGTGTGGACCTGTGCTCTCTTACTCAAATCAAGCCTTTGAACTCCTTTTCAGCTGAATACAGCAAATAAATATCTTTCTTTACTGGAAGCTATCCTTTCAATTGCAAAAGTACGCAGAGACCAGGAACGCCTCCAAGTTCTGAATATTGAGTTTTAGTGTATTTTACACGGCAGGTGTTTATTTTTTTTTCTTCTTTCTCCCACGTGCTTTGAGGCAGCTTTTAAGTTGCTGGTATCATTAAGCTGCAGCATCAGCTTGACATGTTTAAACTACAGCCTGATTAAAAGTAAAATTGTATTTAGAAAGCGTTCTTCTGGACATGTGTGCATGAGGAGCCAGCCTGCTAATGGAACACCTCGGAGACATTGTGCAGGGCACGACCACAGCTGTCTGGGGACTTTGGGAAAGAAACTCTATAGATGCACTCTCAGGCTGTTCCCCATCCGTCTGGGTTCCCGCGTGCTGTCCTGGATGGCTAACCTCAACATGTCAGAGTTGTAAACTCTGGAGAGCTAAATGCAGCAGATGTTGTAAAAATTCCTTCCCTTCCCGTCACTAGCGTACTTGCTTTCCACTGCAGAGCTAACTGAGTCTATCGTTTCAGTGCAGATGGCCAGAAACTCAATCCTACCTGGAGCTGGGAGAACCTCTTCGGTGTCAGCCCCGTGTTAATGAATCTGTTAAATTAGGCTGTGCTGACAAGGCGCACTGAGAGCACTTTGTTGTACATAAGGGCTTGTATTGTTTGATCAGTACATAACTGAAAGGGCATTGATGTAAAAAGGTGCTTGTAGAGCAGTGGGAGGGTATCAGGTTAGGTCAGTGTTTGCACTGCTCAGGCATCCGCTGGGAGCGGGGGCCAGAGAGCTGTGCTCGACCCCAGCTCCCTCCTTAAAGGGCTCCAAGCAGCACTCCAAGAGCCACTTATTATTGCTTTCTCTTCAATAATCAGAGGCGAATAGAAAAAAAAAAAGTTTCAGATTAAATTTGTCTGTCACCTCAGAAGGTGTGCGAGTTGTCCTAAATCTGTTTGACGTCCTTATCTTTGACTTCTCATCCTGTTGAAAATACATAGCATCTCCAGAGAAAATGTAGGAGAAATGAAAATAATTACCCCTACTCTCAGTGAAGTTGTCCTCTGTTGTCTGTCCACTAACACTCCCATCCTAGAGTCACTATAACCCTGGAAGCAAATTTTAAGGGTTTTTTTTTCTTCTCTATCACTGTTGCTTTGTTCACATGAAAATCTTGGCTTACACAAAAATGTTCTTGTAGCTTGCTCAATTTCCAGAAAAATGTTTAGCAATGGGGTGGTGATATTAGCACCTTGAACTTTTTTTTTTCGGTGAAGTATTCGATCAGAAAAGAAGTGATGACTGAAAGAATGGCATCGTTATTGGTCTTGCAAAAAATGGGAAATCTGATGAGGGAATTGAACTTGCCCCACAAAGTTCACCTGAAATGTAAATTCATATTGGTGGGACCTCAGAGGCACATTATTAAAGTAAATATGTTCATTAAAGAAATTAGCATGCTGAATATGTTTTCAAATGATTACAAGTACAATGGTATACCTGGGATTTAAGAGTTACAAACCGAGAATTCTTTGTTGACAGAGAAATGAACAGGTTGATCTTGTTTATTGATCTTGTTGCATTAGCCAGAGAAATGCTATTAAAAGCATAATTATTTTGTGTTTTCACATAATAGAGGAGGCTCTGTATTTGGAGAAAATGGTCTTATTTTAACTAGCTTCTGAAGGGAAAAGAAAAAAGGATACACAAACACCATCCCTCAACAACTGGGATGAGCTATCCTTTAACAAACTTGTTGGGTAAGGACAGCGATAGATTTTTGTCTTAAAGAAAGTGATGTTATTGGCTCTTAATGGAGTCAAGTCTACTTGAACATTTGTAGCCTTGATACAAATGCACGCTGAAAGAAAGCTGATTTTATCAGTCAAGTATCTCTTTGCAATACATGGAAATAATTTGCAACATACGAAATATCCTTCTTATTTTCCTCTTCCCTAGCAGCCACTTGAGCACTGTATTTAATGTTGTTCTAAAACAAGATTTCTGAAATGCATCGAGGCAAAGAGAATGAGTATTTATTGTGATTGGGTGTTTCTGGGAGATAGTTCAATGGGAATAGATCCAGTCAGCATTTGATGCTTTCTTGGAGTCTGTAGGAGGAAAGAGGGATGGAGCAGTGTATGTTTGTGAGCAGCGTAGCAATGGTGTAGAGGTAATGTAGGGTAAGTTTATTAAAAGCTTTTGCAAGAGCCAACCCAGAGGGATTTGCTGATGAAATCTCTTCTTTCTATTCAGAGGACCCTTCTTGGTGGCTTTGGGGAAGTCGTGGCACCCAGAGGAGTTTAACTGTGCTCACTGCAAAACCTCCATGGCTTATATTGGATTTGTGGAAGAGAAAGGGGCGCTATATTGTGAGGTCTGCTATGAGAAGTTCTTTGCCCCTGAGTGTTCAAAGTGCCAGAGGAAGATTCTTGGGGTAAGTGATGAGCAAGTGGCCTGTTTTTCAGGGGGAACAATAACCACAGCGTTCAGTATGTCTCTATAATGAAATTCCCTTTTATTTGTCCCAGTTTGCACCCTTCCAAACATACTCTTGAAATACCTTTGCAACTCCCATCAAGTGAAGAATATATTTTGGACTCTTCTAACGCTGAGCCTTTTCAGCATCTTGGAGAAAAGGTGCTGTAGTCTCCTGGCTTTTCCAAGTTCAGCTCCTGTTTTAATGAAGCTGTTCTGTAGCTGTTGTGATGACTAAATTTTCTTTAGGAAAATACTTTTAATTGTCAGCTTTTTACAGAATTGGAGGTAAAGGGAATAAGAAAAAAAGAATACAATCCCCCTTAGTCAAAATGAGCACTGAGAAACACACTGATTGGCTAGATATATTGAATACTAAAATATTCCCAGCAGTAAATAGACGCATTATCCTACTTGGCACTAGTTTTGCCAACTTGAGCCTGCCAGCTGATCGTACGCTGCTTTCCTGCAGACAGCAATGTGTCTGGACTCTTGTGTAACTGAGGTCATGCAGGGCTCTGGCAGAGCAATTCTCAAGTCATATTTGGCACTATAGCATCTTTTAAAACAGAGCAATCATAATTTTTTATGTGATGTCCTCTGGTTAACCATTCACAGACTTGAGGAGATGTTGGAGATGCTACTTTTCTTATTTCAGGGGATCATTGTGGGTGAGATCATAATTAAAATGGAAAAGGTGGACAAGTGAGTTGTTAAATCTGTCCAACTCTATGCTGAACCTTCCAAAAAATGAAAGGATACTGACAGATAAGGAGGTGCACCATAAATAAAGCACCTCATTAAGTTTAATATCAGCAGAAACTGCGTGCACAACCCTTTTTCCGAGTAGCATTTGGAAATAAAATAGGCTTGAAATGAATCAAAAGTGGAAGCATGGTCACCACAACCTCGTCATCACATCAAAATAATGTCTTAATAACACTTTTTCTAATCCCCACAGGAAGTAATAAATGCTTTGAAACAAACTTGGCACGTTTCCTGCTTCGTGTGTGTGGCCTGTCATAACCCCATCCGCAATAATGTCTTCCACTTAGAAGATGGTGATCCCTACTGTGAGACGGGTAAGAGGCAACACAACCAAAGTTCACTGCAGCTGTATGGGGAAGCAGAGTTTAATAAGGTTGGGGAAAAAAAAAATAATTCCTTTTTCTCAAGCTTCACTTCAGAAGTGGCCCAGCAAATTTATGTAACATTGATGTGTCGATTCAAAGCACCAACAAATGCTGTGGATACTTTGAGTTTAAAGCAGGAGAAGTTGATGGGAATTTCTTCATTGGCTTTGGCAGGAGCAGGCTTCTTGTCACTGGTTTTACATGTTGTTCCTCTTAAGGCCTCAACTGTAGGCATGAGTGATACACCAGAGTGCTAACTTTAGGGTGACTTTCTGGTTGCCTTTAAAATAAACTGAAGTCTATGTAAATCTGCTTATTTATGAAACAAGCAAATGCCCGTGGAGTAATGCATTTTACTCTGAATAGCCTTATTCACAGCTGAGAGGGACTTCCAAGAATAAGCAGTCTGCCCAGAAAGTTTTTGCAGGATCAGAGGCAACATCTGTTGAACATGAGCTTGAGATTAAAAAACAAATAGACTATTGGGGAAAAAAACAGGGATATCATTATAGCACTTGAAAGCCTGATGAGCAATGTTACATGAAAGATGTGGCTTAGAAGTTCAGAGGGATTCTGACTTCGTTTTTTAGCACTTTAGCACTTGCAGCTAATTGTAACTTTTTTATTCATATGTAGAATTTTTATTTATGTTGGTTTCCTAGTTTGCCTAAAACTTTTCATGTACCCTTCTGGGCTAGGAAAGAAATAGATGGCATTTGTAAAACAATTCCCACAAAATGGAAAAGAAGAAAAATTGTATCAAAATAGTCTATTTTCACACTGCATACTGTTTACATCGGTGTTAGAACCAGCAGTTTGACCTTTTCTGTGGTTTTCCTTGTACCGTAAGGAGCA
>WEIS01020373.1:0-15536 GCA_013389965.1 Todus mexicanus | reverse complement strand
AAACTCAAAGAAGATCTGTTGAAATATTCTGGAAGATATGGAGGACTGCTCTGTTCAAACCTAGAGGAAATCAGTGATGGTTGATTTAGATAGCCGATTAATTTAACAGGTGCAGCTTCTGCTCCTCTTTCACGTCATCATCACAGGGTGAGGAATTCTGACCACTGGGTCAACATTATTTGAAATATATTCTTCACTTTAGGAGAGAAGTTTAACAATTAAAGCACCTATTACCCAGGAACACAGATTTGACCCATTTAATTCAAGCTCAATTACAAATAGTAATACTACGAGGATAGGATTGGTCTTTTTTATATCTCTCCTACTTGACAGGTTGCTCTGTCCTTAGCAATCCTTGAGAAAACTTTTAGCAGGTTCTTTTTAGAAAAGGAAGAAGTAAAAATTAATTTCCCTAAGACAGAATTATTGTTGGCAGAGGTTTAACATTGGAATTTTTTTGAGTCTGAAAATGGAACTTGCACTAGCAGGAAAAGACAGCTTGAATTTGTATTCTCCCATCTTAGTCCATCATTTCTTTACAGATTGCAAAGTATTCCTTTCCTTTGTCTCTCACAGGAATCTACTATCCCTCACATCACCATCACATCTGAATAAATCACATTTCATTTTAACATAATCATTAGTTACTGTATCACATCAGGATCATCCTGGAAACACAAATCTCATGAATCCCGACTCATTACACTCCTCTTTACATAACCAGTCATTCTCTGAGAGTAATATCTCAAAGTACTGCTGATCAAATGAGTCCCACTTTGGTATAATAAATGTCTTAGTATCACTACACTGTCAAACCAGTTTTCAAGCAGTCCTTCATATGCAGAGGATGCAAAATTTCATTTTTAATAACAAGTACACTATAACCTTACCTGTAGGTATTCTAGTATGCACCAAAAGCAAATATTTAAGACAAAATACTACTTTTTTTCCCCCTGCTATTAGAGAGACCACAGTAGAACTGCTAACAGTCTTAAACTGATTAGACACCAGAGTTTTGGTCTGAATTACTGTTACAGTAAAATGGTAACATGCTGCAAAAACCAGTGCCTTTAAACAACTACATCTCTTTGATGGCAACAGAAATGGAACCTCTGCTTTCTGAGAAGTTTATTCAGATACTAGAAGGACAACTGGCACAACTGGGTAAGATTAAGACATCCCCCTAGACAATGTCTTTATCTTCTTTAATTGGTGGTCTTCATTTATAAATAATGTAAGGTATAAAAGTATCTTAAATTCAATGTCATAATTTCCATTCTATTTATACATTATTTAACTATTTACTTTCCCTTTATTTTTCATTAAGTAATTATTAACTTTATTAATATAATTGGAATTGGTGGCTTACTACATAATTTCTTCTGATAGATCTCTCAGATAAGTTAGTTGATTTCTGACCTTCAGGGACGTGGAAAGAAAAAGGAAGTAATAGTTTGGTCAGTTACTCAAGGAGGGAAGGGAATAATAGTTCCCATCCACTAACTGCAGTGAAGAAAAAAATTAAAAAAGAATAAAAAATGGAGAGGCAAAGCACCTTGGGTAGAAACCCTGGTTCTGTAACATCATTTTCAATACGCGTATCATTGCATAACACTGGATTCACACCAGTGCCTTGTTGATGAAGATGCATTTTAGCTTTGCTTCTGCTTACTATCTAACAGTTACTGTATTTTTAAGATTTGGGTCATTTCAAACCATCTTAGTTTGACAAAAGCCTACATGCTGCTGACCAAAGTATATTCTATTGCCCCCAAGACTAGATGCACATTATTTAATCAAACGTTCTGTAACCAATACCAGTAACACAAAATAGCAACAGTGGGAAGAGTCAGTGCACCACTTAGCAATCTCCTCACCCTCTTTATGAGTGAGAATAATCTGATAACTGCAGTAACAAACTTGAGAACAAAAATTGACTTCTACTAGTGAGAAGTTGCTGACACAGGAACCAGCTAAGCTCTGTAAATTTCTCATTCACCTTCATTAATCAGGGTTAGTATCAAAGTTTACGTTGTCTACCTTTCTACTGAGTCAAAGCCTGTTGCTAACCTAATCAGAGGTCTATGGAAGCCTTTGAAAATGCCAGAAATAATCTTGAGTTTCTTCTAAACAATGAGAAATGAAACCAGAACTACTGATCCGATTACTTGCAACACCCTCCCCAAGACTGATTCCCTCATATTCATAATTAATGTACAGCCACCAGTACAACTAGGAAATGTAAAAGCTATTGATGTCACCAAGAAAAGGATGATAAATTACTACTCCTATTCATCATCGAAAAGGCTCAAAAGCAACTCTATCATTAAAATGCAAGTCATTATTAAAATTACTCACAATCCAGCTACAGATAAACAACATGTAATTGAAACAAAACACATTCAAAACAACAACAATATTGGTTAGCACTTTTGAGCTCCTAAAACATGAGGTCTTTCATTTCATTCATGGGTGTCAGACTAGAGGATCTTAGAATGTCTCTTTCAGCCCAAACCTTTCTATGATTCATTTGTATGCAAATGAATAGATCTTATCATTCTGAAATTTAGGAGGTTGTTAGATTATTAAATTATGACATTTATTGTTTGTTAGAAGGTATTTCACTACCCTGGTGGACATCATCTACCATCTCTGTACAAAGGATTTTATATTTATGGCTACTATGAAACCCAGAAATAATACCTCCAGACCAGAGAAGAGCAGGATTACATACCTGCCTCTCTCTTTCAGTGTTGCTTTCCTTAAAATATTGCATGAAACTAAAAGGTCTCAGTCCTCTATTTTCAGTCAGAACAACGAGCATTCATAAGGGCCCAGGATATCTGGATAATGCAAAACCTGGCAGGAAGCTTTCCGCCAAAAGTCCTCTCTCATCGTGCACAATGGCACCAAAAGAGGAACATTTGTGAAAGAGAAGCAGCTGTGCCTGGTACAAAAGAAGACTCTGCACAAACCCCTAAGAATCACGTTTTTTAATGATACATAATGCATGCAATTCACTTGTTCTTTGCTGCTAGATACCTGCTAACAACAATAGAATAAACCCGACAAATTCCATCTGAAATCTTACGACTGCAAAATTAAGTCTTACATTTCAGTTAAGAATTAAAGGATGAAGCATTTCACAGATTACATGTCACAGTTTAAGCCCATCCAGCCGGCAACAAAGCAACTATGCAACCACCTGCTCACTCCTAACCCCTCTGGTGGGATGGGGAGCAGAAAATACAACAAAAGGCTTGAGGGTCGACACAAAGGGGAGGAAGGGCTCACAGATTCCATGTTATTTCTGCTGTTCCTTCCTCAGGGGGAAAACTCCTTATAGTCTTCCCCTGTTGCAATGTGGCATCCCTCCCATAGGAGACAGTCCTCCACAGGCTTCTACAACTAGCATGAGTCTCTTCCATGGACCTAAATCCTCCCAGCAACAGACCATTCCAGCATGGATATCCTGCATGGCCCTGGACTTCTTCAGGAACAGTCCCCTGCTTCAGTGTGGGGACCTCCATGGGCTGCAGGTGCAGTTCTGCTCCACTGCTGATCTCTAAGAGCTGCAAGGTCTCACCACAACCCTCAGGGGAATGGCTGCGCCAGCGTATCTTCCCCACTGCTTTCTCACCAACCTGGGCATCCACACGGCTGTCTCTCTTCTGTTCCACTTCTTCTCTCCAACACAAAAATACTCCCAAAACAAAGGAACTTGCCAGACAGATTTTCCCCTCTTAAATATGTTATGGCAGAGGTGATGACTGGCTCAGCCTCGGCCAGAGAGGGGTCCAACCTGGAGCCGGGGAAGCTTTTCAAAGCTTCTTACAGGAGCCATGCCAGTAGCCTCCTCCTCCACTACCAGAACTCCATCAGACACAAACCAAACACATTACATCATAGATCTTACACTGTAACTCACGACTTGGAAGACTTGTATTCCATGGCCAGGAAAGGTCTATAGTTAGTATCTATTTCTGTAATATTCTTGATTTTATTTTTGTCTCAATTACTGCTATGAGTTTGTGGTGGTTACCACTAATTAATGCAAAGCCCTTTTTATGTCACCACCTGGAAACTTAGTATTAAATGGAATTTAGAAACATTCTTTAAAAAACAATCAAACCTCCAAAAAACAAACAAGCAAACAAACCCTGAAATTTCCACCTGCTCTAAAACATATACACCAGAAAAAACAGGTTGAACAATGTTGTGTCTTAGTGTGACTCTTCTCCAAAAGAGAGGACATATAAGAGTTAATCTGTTATTCTGCACCTATTCACCTTCCAGAATAGAATTGTTCTTGACTGAATGCAGTGTAACGCAGTAATTAACATAAAAAACCTGACCAAAAAATTCTGGAGCGGTATTTAAGAATGGGGTTGGTCAGAAACATTTTAGTAAGGCATTCATTTTCTGACAACTGAAACTTGTTTCTGAAATCAATCTGTTCCCCATTTCCTTCTTCCCTTTCATCCAAAATAGTTTTGGTCACAAACATAAAGAAAAAAAATACAGAGAAAAGGACAAGTGTTCTCTAATTGGCACATATTTAAAACAATACATAGGTTCAAGTACCTGAATCATGCAGAGGAGAAACTGACTTTGATTTTCCCTCTTTGATACAAATGCTCTGAGGTACCTCTCTCTGTCCCTGCCAGCTCTCTTCCTCCTGCCTACTTCTCTTCTTACATCTTTCTCTCCCTTCCATCTTTTTTCCTTATCCACAAGAAATTTCTGATGGATTGTTTTCCCTCACTCATTAGAAGGGAAACTCATGTAAAAATAATGATTTTTTTTTCTATCAAAGAATCTTGCTTTCTCACCAGCCCNCTCCTTATAGTCTTCCCCTGTTGCAATGTGGCATCCCTCCCATAGGAGACAGTCCTCCACAGGCTTCTACAACTAGCATGAGTCTCTTCCATGGACCTAAATCCTCCCAGCAACAGACCATTCCAGCATGGATATCCTGCATGGCCCTGGACTTCTTCAGGAACAGTCCCCTGCTTCAGTGTGGGGACCTCCATGGGCTGCAGGTGCAGTTCTGCTCCACTGCTGATCTCTAAGAGCTGCAAGGTCTCACCACAACCCTCAGGGGAATGGCTGCGCCAGCGTATCTTCCCCACTGCTTTCTCACCAACCTGGGCATCCACACGGCTGTCTCTCTTCTGTTCCACTTCTTCTCTCCAACACAAAAATACTCCCAAAACAAAGGAACTTGCCAGACAGATTTTCCCCTCTTAAATATGTTATGGCAGAGGTGATGACTGGCTCAGCCTCGGCCAGAGAGGGGTCCAACCTGGAGCCGGGGAAGCTTTTCAAAGCTTCTTACAGGAGCCATGCCAGTAGCCTCCTCCTCCACTACCAGAACTCCATCAGACACAAACCAAACACATTACATCATAGATCTTACACTGTAACTCACGACTTGGAAGACTTGTATTCCATGGCCAGGAAAGGTCTATAGTTAGTATCTATTTCTGTAATATTCTTGATTTTATTTTTGTCTCAATTACTGCTATGAGTTTGTGGTGGTTACCACTAATTAATGCAAAGCCCTTTTTATGTCACCACCTGGAAACTTAGTATTAAATGGAATTTAGAAACATTCTTTAAAAAACAATCAAACCTCCAAAAAACAAACAAGCAAACAAACCCTGAAATTTCCACCTGCTCTAAAACATATACACCAGAAAAAACAGGTTGAACAATGTTGTGTCTTAGTGTGACTCTTCTCCAAAAGAGAGGACATATAAGAGTTAATCTGTTATTCTGCACCTATTCACCTTCCAGAATAGAATTGTTCTTGACTGAATGCAGTGTAACGCAGTAATTAACATAAAAAACCTGACCAAAAAATTCTGGAGCGGTATTTAAGAATGGGGTTGGTCAGAAACATTTTAGTAAGGCATTCATTTTCTGACAACTGAAACTTGTTTCTGAAATCAATCTGTTCCCCATTTCCTTCTTCCCTTTCATCCAAAATAGTTTTGGTCACAAACATAAAGAAAAAAAATACAGAGAAAAGGACAAGTGTTCTCTAATTGGCACATATTTAAAACAATACATAGGTTCAAGTACCTGAATCATGCAGAGGAGAAACTGACTTTGATTTTCCCTCTTTGATACAAATGCTCTGAGGTACCTCTCTCTGTCCCTGCCAGCTCTCTTCCTCCTGCCTACTTCTCTTCTTACATCTTTCTCTCCCTTCCATCTTTTTTCCTTATCCACAAGAAATTTCTGATGGATTGTTTTCCCTCACTCATTAGAAGGGAAACTCATGTAAAAATAATGATTTTTTTTTCTATCAAAGAATCTTGCTTTCTCACCAGCCCTTAGGAAATTTAGACTCATTTCCAGCTCTGCTCTAGACATTCATTATGACCTTGAGTAAACAGTTTGATCTCCTTCCACCCCTCTTCTGAACTGCATGTGAAGAAAGGAAGTTCTTCTGTCTCCCTTGTATATTGTCTCCCTTTTACATATATATATATATATACATGTATATATATAAATAAATAAAAGTTCTGAGCTTTCAAGGCCAAGGATTGGCACTGACTATACAGCTGTGCAATTTCTAATATAAGAAACCTGCAATACCTCCAACAACATCCAGCCATGAATGTAAACGTAAATAAATGCAGACAATGCTCTGCAGTACAAACTAGTTCTTATTTACAGTTGCTGAAGGGTTCTACTGTGAAACTGTTTGCACAGTTACCAACCATCCAGCAATCACTCTTAATACCTACTTATAAATACAGAAGTACTTACAGGCTTTTGGAACACTAAAAAAAGTAGTCTCAAATTAGCTATCTCATATATTAGAGCAGTCTGATGTAAAAAGTAATTGGTAAAAAGTCTACGTAGTTCAAATCCCTCAAAACTCCTGACAGATGCAGACCAGTCTAAATGTAATATCCCAAGTGCTCTCATCATATTTAACACTTGCTTTGTCACTAGTGTATGATACCCTTGAGGAAATGGAAATAATCTGAAATGAATACCAGGACTTCATGAAAAGCCTTGATGCACACATTGTGAGTCTTACGTGCACTGACTTATAATGGTGTGAGTTGTAATGGTGTGATTTATACGAGATTATTGTACATGATTTATATCTGTTTGATAACAGCATGCATTCAAAATCCCGATCTTCACCTTTGTAATCGACTATTTCATGCTTTGCTGCAAACTGACTGGTGGAAGTGTTTCCTTTTCCATTTTATTCCTCAGGTATTTTATTCCATAGGAATTAAACGAATAGGAATAAATGTGAACTAAAATTATTTCGGTAAAGAATTTTAAAGGAAAAAAATTCACAAAAAACGACCCCCAAACCACATACAAAATAGACCTAACCCCCCCCCCAAAAAAACCCACTCAACAAACGAAAAAACTCCAAACAACAAAAAACAATCATCCACAGAATCGCTGATGCTTGGTGACACGTTCTCTTCAAAAATTAGTTCATTTTTAAAGCCCAAATACTACCCTAAAATTTTTTAGAAGAGTTGTCTTCAGAGAACTGCAAGAACTTGAAATCTACCACACGTTATTGTAAATGAAGGACTGGCTGATACTAGAAAGCCCTCAAAATGCATCTTTGTATCAAAAAAGCAGTCTTCAGTCCAATGCATGCTTCTTCTTAAAGGGAAATATCAAATCCCAGACTAGAATTACACACCACTGTGACAGTTAAAACAGAGCTCCAGAATAATGCAAACACTGCTGTTCACATTCAGGACTAAATTAGACCCAGCAAAACAATCAATTTCTTCTATCAAACATTTCACTTCTGTTAAAGCTACATGAGGTAAAGCACAGCAAAGCGAACAACAGAGGACTGCTCTTAAAATAGCAATGTATTTTTCTCCCAGAAAAAGTATCATGTTTATAACTCATACATGGATTGAACTTGGCAGCATGAGCATCTGAAACAGGCTCTGGGGTTTGTAATGCCACCGTAATGCACTGCCAGAAGTTAATATTAATATGAATTCCAGAAAAGCACAGGAAAAACTGCACCCAGTTTCCCTGAAGGATACATCACAGTACATTCAGAATCTTTTGTCAGAAAAGTGTATGGCATTTTCTTGATAGCACAGCAACTTCTTTCCCCCCCCCCNTCATACATGGATTGAACTTGGCAGCATGAGCATCTGAAACAGGCTCTGGGGTTTGTAATGCCACCGTAATGCACTGCCAGAAGTTAATATTAATATGAATTCCAGAAAAGCACAGGAAAAACTGCACCCAGTTTCCCTGAAGGATACATCACAGTACATTCAGAATCTTTTGTCAGAAAAGTGTATGGTATTTTCTTGATAGCACAGCAACTTCTTCCCCCCCCCCCCTTCATTTTAGTGAATTTATTTAGACAGTAGCAAAACTGAGAATTAATGCAACATGAAACCACAGAATATTGCAACCAGAAATAAAGATTTTAGTATGTAACCAGAAAGCACTGTTATGCCTTTCCCTAGAGATTTCTATTAAGCTAAGCATAAAGACAAGTCAATTACATTTGCTTTTGAAGTATCTTCTTTTGCACAAGAGTCATCTTTTTCATTACTGAAAACATGCATGTAGGAGCATATTAGTTTCTATTATCAAATATTCCAGAGCAAAGGCCAAATCATACAAGCAGAGACAAAAGAGACACTTCTGACACCCCTCTGTATTCACAATTCCTGGAGTGGATGGCAGGAAATCTGGAACCTCAGTGTGAACTCATCTCCTTAATTGTGTCATACTGACAAGTCTTGGCCCTCTGGTTCTGCTGTGCAAAGAAGGGTTCCAAAGTGACGCACTCCTGACACATGCCCCCATTCACTCCAGCCTACGATGCACTTCTGACATCATCTGTTCTAGAGGTGGGATATGCAAAATCACAGGAGCAGAAGCTAAAGGAGGAAAGAGGATTTGAAGTCACCTACGATATGCCAGGCAAATCCCTTATGTCCCAAAACAGTGAACACACCCTTAGGCTCAACTCTAGTGAGCCTGGTTTTATACCCTTCACCCTTCAAGCCTACCTTAAAGCCCTTTCAACAAGACCCGTCAACTCCTGTGTGAGGATCCTTTTTCCCCTTGGAGACAGATGAACTCCATCTGTCACCAGCAGACCCAGTGCCGTGTAAACTTCCCCATGATCAAAAAGCCCAAACTTCTGTCAGCGGCACCAGCCTCTGAGCCATGTGTTCCTCAGGTGTGTTCTCTTTCTTTCAGGATTCTTCCTGCCCCTGAAGGGATTGAGAAAAACAACCTGTGCTCCTGAGACTTCAGCCAATCTCCCCACTGCCTTGAAGTCCTTTTGAATTGCTTTTGCACTTTTCTATGGAACCTCATCACTACTAACCTGGATGACCAAGAGTGTGTAATAATCAGAGGGTCGCACCAGACCAGAGCATTTCCTGGTGACATCTCTAACCCAGGCCCCAGGGAAGCAGTGACTTCCTGCCAGATCCGACTGATCCTACCAGATCCGATTGTGGTATGGATCTGGTTGCCCTATGGGGTCTTGCATTCCCCTCAGAAGGGAATCACCCACCACAGCGACTGTCTTTTTTTCTTAATTGAAGGAGTCCTAAGACCTGGGGGTGACTGACTCACCCTGGGTGACTCCCTGTATGAACCTTCATCTCCATCCTCATTTGCTTGGCCCTCAAGTTCCAGAATCCCATACCTGTTGTGCAAGGGCAATTGGGAAGGCAAAGGAGGCCAGGAGGGGATTTGCTGCCTCCCAGAAGAGAAATCTGTCTCCATTTCTCCCCATCTCCTAGGCCCCCTCCTTCTGCCTGGTGGCAAGAGGGGAGGGGATCATCTGCTTCTTGTGAAGGCTCCATCTGCTGCCTTTGCCTCAGAGGTGGGTCCACCAACTTCTCTCTCTCACACACTCCCTGATTCTCCTTAACCTTTCCAATTCCTCTCCCAGCTCTGCCCCCAGCTAAGCAGATCATTCCCTGGTCACCCCGCACACAGGTGTGTCTCTGTCACCCTCTGGTACAAGTGCCAGGCTCCGGCCCCATCTTGGTGTGGAAGCTCCTGCTGGGTCCCCACATTCCTTCTAGCAATGTCTTTCAGCTGAGTAGTGACCATGCCTGGGTTCTCTTCTGGAAAGGTGATAAGCATGAGTTGAGTTTGCCTCTAAAACCAGGACAGGGAACCAGTTATCCCCAGTTGCACTCACCTCTTGCCCTGGCAGAGCTCTCAGCCTCCTGCCCGCTCGCCCTGCTGCGCAAACTGGGACCCCTTGGGTGCCCCCCACCCCCTCTCCGCTTGTTGACTCAGCGCCCTCCCAAAGGCTCTTTTATGACGCAGGGGGTGTCTGGGCAGTGCCCGTTGTCGAGTTCCTGGAGCTGCCTCCAGTGGTGCTGGCTCTGCCCGGGCCCCTCAGCAGCTGCCACCAGCTGCAGCCCCGGCACAGCCTGGCCTGGCCCGGCTGCCAAAAGCCCCAGAACAGCCCCTTGCCGGCCCTTTTCATCATGATTCCCTTCCGCAGTGCAGACTGGTCTTCACTGGAGCTGCTCTTCTCAGTGAATGAAGCTCAGCCACAATGCTGACAATTTAATTGAAATTATTCCTTTTTAAAATTCCTTTTAAAAACATTTTACAATGAGTTACACCCTGATGTGATTAAAATTAACCATCACTCAAAACCCCAAAAAGTTCCATGACATTCACTATGAGTGGAAATGATGGCCAAAGATCGAAAGATAATGAATCTGAGGGGAATAATTTTAAAGACAGAGAGGTACATTTGCGGACCTTCACTCTAGCCTATTCTACTCAACAAGATTTATCTTAATTAATGTTATCAAATAATCTCCAGAAGAATATTTGCATTGACGAACAAGCAGTGGTTCAAAGGAATTTCCATCTTGAAAACTGCCAGACTTCCTATTTTGAATTATTTTTTACTAATTACAGTTTTATTTAGGCCAGTCACTTGGCATATTCCAAATTAATCATTGAGTCGGTAGTACTCCTACCGAAGCAAATGGCTTAATTTTAATAAGGCAAATTTGAATAAGGATTGTGTGTTCTGCTCAGCTGTGACTAGCTGTGGAGAGCAGACCCAGGAGCCCGGTTGAACACCTTCAGCCTGGGTGAGAGTTTTTGATGACATTTCGAGGGGTAACAGAGCACTGACTGTTCAAAAACACCCTTCTGCATGGGAAGGAAATCCAGATACATGAAAAAACAGTAGCATGCACTGCTACGCAGTCAGTATCATCACAGGATTAGAATTGGAGCCTCTATGTATCATCAACTGTAGTAATTTAGTAACAGAAAACTCACCATTTCATTCAGCTATGTGTGAACTGTCCGCAATGCTTAGTTTAAAACTCCAAACATTTTCCTTGTATTTTCTTTTTCATAATTACACGGGTGAGCTAAAATGGGATGAACCGCAGACAAATGCAATGGGAAAGGCTAGCACAGATCCTGTGAGCTTTTTCAATTCCACAGAGCTGTTGTTGGCATACTGAGTAGCCTGGACCTTTCAGGATTCAGCACCATAGTAGCTGCCAGAGTGTGTTACATCAACTGAATAGAGATTTTGGAGGAAAATCCAGTAAACCTTTTCCTGAGGGCTGCATAAGATTTTGTGATTGCTTATTTCATTGCATGTAAAAAGGTGCAGACACACCAGAACAAGACTGTTCTGTTCTTTTTTTTTCTTGACACCCTCGTTTGCTATTTGGCAGGTTAACACTACAGTTATTCATGCTATTATTCTGACTTCCAGGTTTAAATTGTTCACTTTTCATGCTGTGTATGAATAATCCAGATCTTGACAAGACTGTTTTGTTTGTAAGCACGTTTTTCCTTGAAATTTTGCTTTCTGTTTCTACACAGGAAATGAAAAATCAGCACAGTACGTAGCACATATTATGTGTCTCTAAAGGGTGAAAGGAACATTTTCTTTTTAATGCACTTTACCCTAAATGGAACTTCCTTTCTTTGTGCTCAGTAATCCAGAAAAAAATAAAAGAGGAGGAAAAAACCCACAAAATTGAGTTATTTATTGCTATCTCCTACTTTCCCCTTCATAGAACTGGAATATAGTATGAATTAATCATTCCCTGCATGAAAATAATACAGAAATGAACAAGCCAATCTTATTTTATCTGATGACCAAACGGAATATATCATTCCTAAAAATAATTCCTCTTCTCATCTGCCAAACAGCTCCTTCAGCAATTACTTTGGATTAAACAAATTGCCTGACAGATCATGAAACATAGAAAGTTGAGTACCCCTCATAGAAAACATTCTGTCAACAGCATCGTAATCTTTAAACCTAGTGCCTATTATCTTAAGTGTTCATGACTGTAGCTGCCATAACAGCTAAAAAGAAGAAATTTCTATCCACACATCTAAAACTATACATTCACAGACCTCTACAGATTAAACTCCTTACCTTGAATTCAATCTAGCAGCAATGAAGCAAATAGACCCATGGGAAGAGCAAGTAGCATGGTTGCACACGGCCAGTGCAGCTTAAAATACAGCGTTAACTTTTACTACCTAAAATATTTTTTTAAAAAAAATATACAGCATAGAATACAAACTGTAACTCCAGGATAAACAACAAACTCATGCAAAAAAAACCCAACAACCAAACAAAACCATACTGCAATCCCTCATAAGGGAGGCTAAAAGGTATATTTTTGTTACAATACCAAGTTCAAAAAATACAGGTCTACTAGTGCAAATTAAGATGAAGAACTTCAATCTAATGAGGAAACCTTGAGGTTAGTACATCCCAGGGAAAAGGAGACCTGATTGTATAATTGCTTCTCTTTTCACATGTAGAAAAAACATCCTTCTCACCCTGGCCCCTGCAGTGCTCCATAAATAAAAGGTTAAAAAAGTCAAGCTCCTCTCTTCTACCATCCTCTGAGCTCCCAGACTCTCTTGCTTCTTTGCACACCATTGGGCTATTCCAACCAAAAGGTGGAAGATGGACGCAGCATTCAGAGCACCATACAAGCAGACCCTTTAAATCTATTATAGCTGAGAAAGCAGCTTCTGACCATTAGTCCCTCTTCCTTTGCCTCAGAACTGTGGTCAGTCACCCAAGAAAGGAGTCGAACAGTTTTAGTTTGACAGCTTCAGTTAGTAGCTTCTAAATAGCAGCTTTCTGCCATCTAGGCTGACTTAACATCTTCTCCATTAGGTGCTAACTGTTGCCAATTTCATTGTCAGGTATCTAATTCTCACCACTCAGCCTCCCTAGTGCAGATGCCTCCAGCCTTGTTCCATTCCTAGATTCTTCTAAGTTCCCAGTTTGCACATATGACAGTGTTATGCACTAGTTTCCAAATCACTCTGGGGTCTGGTCTGTATTGGCCTATGTTATGGAAGAGAATTCAAGGTGTCACCACAGCTAGGAAGGACACACAGCAGATATATGAACCCACCATGGGTTAGAGAATGAGGAATTCACAGAAATAAAGGAAGCAACCTCAATAGTAACGTGCATATTTGACCCTAGCTTAAAAGTCTCGAAGGATATGTAGGACAGATCTGAACTGCACGAGATTTTTTTTTTCCTCAACTCTTCTACGGCATTATCAGCATTATAGCTCTTCCTGGCTTGTTAAGTTAGAGTCTCTCCTTTGGTCTGTCATACACGTTTAGGAAGCTGCTTGGGAGCAAGGTGAGATCTCTTGAATTCCAATACAGAAAGCATTCAGAAAACCAACTAAACAGGCGAACAAAAAAACCAACCACTTTACATCTATCACTAATGTCACTATCACCCAACAGATCTGTACCCTAAACAGAACAAGAGCAAGGAGCTCTTAACAAACTCGAACCTGGAAAGCAGAAGAAAATTCTAATGAGAGGTACTAGGATTCCTGAAATATACTTTAGGTATGCTTAGCTGGTTGGCAGAGGTGAAAGGAGGAAAAGGAAGCCTAGAAAGCAAAAAAACCAACCACACAACAGACTTTTTCTTAAAAAAAGAGGGCAAAAAAATCAGACCAAAAGCAAATATCATTAAATACCAGTGCACAAAACTAAGGTCACAGTTAGTAAACAATTTGTAACAATATGACTAGGTTAACCATGTTCCTGCAAACGTTGTGAGCTTCATCAAGAAGTTTCAAAGGACATTAAAATTGTCTTATTTACTAAAATGCACAAATTTCTTGCTACAGAACCACCAATGTGTCAAAATTAAATAATCAGCACAATTATTTACAGTCTTTTTAATAACCTAGTAGTAGCAACACTTGTTTTGGAGAACAGTTGTAACCACCACGAGGAAA
The DNA here is from genome assembly GCA_013389965.1 of Todus mexicanus. NCBI lineage: Eukaryota > Metazoa > Chordata > Aves > Coraciiformes > Todidae > Todus > Todus mexicanus. Next base: position 1,242 of record WEIS01020373.1, on the reverse strand, counting down.
GAACAAGATTTAAAAAAAAACGAAATTTCAGAATTAAATTTACATTGTTGAAATGTCCTGCATGAAGAGAGGAACACACCAAGTGAACTTTTTTTCTTAGTGTATCTGGGTATTAAGTCAATTGATATTTATTCTGGAAAATGGCTTCTATGTGCTGTAACACATACATCTCAAGATTTCATGTAACAACAAAATACTGCAAAAATCGAACATTCCAAGTTCCTGGAGTGCAAGATAAAGTCAGAAACACAGCATGTGAAATCATGATTCTGTGTGTCTGAAAATGGAAAGTAATGCTAGGAGTCATGACACTGAGTGAACCACTGTATTCATGGGTCCAAAAGGTAGCCAGAAACATTTCTACACAGAAAGGAAAACAAAAATCTTAGTGAACAATTTTTTTGCATCTTCAGAAGGACAAAGCTAAATGCAGTGATACTGGAGGATCTTCAACGTGCTGGAAGAGGCATATAGTATCCTTGAAAGTACACATTTGTTTGGAATGACTGAGTCATGACTTAAAAATGTTCCATGCTTTCCACCACAGACACCAACTAATTGCAGCAGTACTTAACAGGCTACAAAAATGCTAGAGTTCCTAAAAGTTGTTGGGTGTTCACAGATATGCTCTTTTCTCCTGAAATTCAGGAAATTATTCAGGTTACTAGGCATAACGTACCAAGTGCTATTTTAGACAGTGGAGTATCCAGGGCATCCCTGTAAGCTGCCATATGTGCTACAGGACACTCACATTTTCCAGAGCTGCACCTTGAGGCCACACAAGATAGCATGACTATGACAAACTGGGTCTTCAGGCATATCAACTGCAAGTGAATTTAAAGTGCCTCAACAAATGGAGACACTGAAGAGATTATCTTTTTATCATACTAAAATAGAAGAAAAGAGATAAGCTCAAGGAAACATTTGGTGCTCCACTTGCTAAAACTTCAGTATCTACAGCTCACAGCTTACTTCCTTAGCAGAGTACACTACTGAGTTCTATAAAGTCAAGCCAAAATACGTTTTCCTATAGGTAATAAAGGAGCTGAGAAAAAATTGAAATTTCAAATTTATGCAAAGGTTTTACCAAAGAGTAACATCCATGATCAAATAGAAACAAAGCGGGGGAGCAAGCATTATGTTTTCCCTCTTCACCTACAAAAGCACAGACCAAACCTTTGCTTTTTTAGCTAAGTTAATGGTTCTACTTACATGTTTATACTGAATCAAAATGGTCTAATA
>WEIS01020369.1:24687-35217 GCA_013389965.1 Todus mexicanus | reverse complement strand
TTAAATATTAAATACATGTATCATGTGTTGTTAGGATACTACTAAACTTGTCCCTTACACAGATGAGCTCTGGGTGCTCCATGCCTCCATAAGCCCTGCTAACGCCTCCCACCTCCCTGCTCCTGCCCACCTCTCACCTCCTGTACACTTGGACCAGGAGGAGTGTGAGCAGGGCACAGTAATAGCGCTCTGCCCTTCCCCTTTGAAGAGGCATTTTCCTTCCTACTTCTTCCACATTTGCCCAGTTCTGCTCTTCTCCAGGCCATGTACAGAGAAGAGAAAGTTATTTATGAGCCTTTCTTCATATCTCTCTTCCCTATTTATGTTAGCTGAGCTAGGAGGACTGCTCTGCACCAGTGGTGATGGAGTCGGCTTGGATACTGCTTTGCTGCCTGGCAGTGCATTTTAAGAGACGTTGTTTAAAGAGGCTGTGATGCTGCTCCCTTCATTGTCTGCCTCCCGAATCTACCAGCACAGCTCTGCACCCTACAACAACTGCTCTAGTTGCAGATGTCCCTGCTCACTGCAGGGGAGTTGGACTAGGTGACCTTTAGAGGTCCCTTCCAACCCAAACCAGTCTGTGATTCTATGATTCAATGATTCTATAACACGTTCTCCCCTCCTGGGTTCCCAGCGGGTGTCACTGACCCACCTAATGGAGCTGCCACAACTTCTCTGAGCAGCCGCTTCCACCATCGAATAGATCACACTCACAAATCACCGCCTGGAAAGTCTGCGTGGTATGTGGCTTAATTTTCTTTTCCATAATATGAAATCCAATCTGAAATGCACAGATTAGTTTACTAATCTGTGTAAATCCTATTAATAGCACTTACGCTGCTGCGCTCCCATTCACGTTTTAACAAATCTGTTTAGACCGCCTTGGTTTTCCCTCATCTCCTGCAAGATCTTCACACCTGGCTGCAGTCACGTCTTCAGTAAATAGCTGGGCCATGAATGGAAACCTGTGCTTTACGGTCATCTCTCATATTTTAGCTCATGCCCCATGGTTCAACATGTTCTGGATAAAAGCATTAGCGCTGTAAATCACCACGGTGCCATCGGAGCTAAAGGGATTATCCAACTGGTCGCACAGCGTCAGTGAGGAAGGGCAGAGTCTGTTCCCCTCCTCTCCTCAGCACCGTTGGCTTCTGTGCCTGCTCCCGCTGCAAGGTGCCCCACGGAGCTCCCACTGCACCACAGCGACTCCATCCTGCCCTGGGCACCCTGCCTAAAACTGAGCCCTAACACTAGCAGAGNCAGGCTTCCAGCACCTGTTAACACATCCCATCCCATGTGCCAGGCAGGAGAGGATGGATGCAGGAGGAAAAAACTCCACCCCAAGACAGCAGCTCCACAGATGGAACACCTCCCCTTTGAAGACAGGCTCAGAGAGCTGGGGTTGTTCAGCCCGGAGAAGAAACCTTACTGTGGTTATCCTCCTCCGGGGAGACCCTGTCGTGGCCTCTCTGTACTTAAAGGGGGCCTATAAGAAAGGGAGTGCAGTGATAGGACAGAAGGTAACAGTCTGAAACTGAAAGGAGGTAGATTAATTTATATATTAGAAGGAAATTATTTACTGTGAGGGTGGTGAGACCCTGAAACAGGCTGCCCAGAGATATTGTGGATGTCCCCTCCCTGGAAGTGCTCAAGGCCAGGTTGGATGGAGCTTTTAGCAACCTGGTCTAGTTGAAGATCTCCCTGCTCACTGCAGGAGGGCAGGAACTAGATGATCTTTAAGATGCCTTCCGATCCAAACCATTTCATGATCCCATGAATGTGGGAACTGTACTCCCCCAAAAGTCCTCTCAGGTGAGGAAGGGGGAAAAAAATCTACTCAAAATCACCAAAAAGGAAGGGGCTGAGTTAAATTTTCGTTTACAAAAGTGTGCAGTAGAACAAGCCCTCTCCTGATCTCCCTGCTGAGGGGACCCCTGCTCCTTGCACAAGTCTGTTGGCTGCACAATCATGAGCACTCAGCTCTCCCCTCTTCCCAGGGCTAAGCAAGGCTCTAAAAGTGCTTTCAATAAGATCAATAAAAAGTGCTGCCGAGCCAGTTCCAGCGCAACCCTGACTATATTTCCAATGTTTGGGGATTTTTCTACCAGAGAGTTAAAAATGAATAGCATAAAGGATTTGGGGCTCTTCTCTGTCCTTCCCCGTAGCTGAACTGCATCCACTCCCCATCCAAAAGCATGTGGCCTTTCTCTCATCACTGCAGAAATTTTTCAAGATCAATACAGCTTCACTCTCTCCTAGTTTCTCCTAAAATGGTTTTAAGTCTTTAATTACCCGAATAATTCCTGCTGGTTTGCATGAACATTAGCTCAGGAACTGTTTGTAATTCCCCAGTGCTGTGGAAGAAATGTTTTAAAAGCGTTACCCGCACTCAAGAAATTCTCCCCAATTTCTCTTTTGCAAGGGGCACTTACTTGTTACTTGTGTTAAAGCCTGCCTGTGAAACAGCTGTTTGTTTTTAGACCTTTAATCTCTTTGAAAAAGTGCCTGTTGTGCGATATTAAAATGCCACAGAGGAAAAAAAAAGTTAAAAATGAGGAATTTTTAGAGAGAGCCAACCAGCCAAATACAATATGTGGCCAGACAGCATCAGAAGCGCTGGCTGCAGTACAAACCCAAGAGGCATCAGACAAACCTCCCCGGCCACAACGGTAACGGTTCACCAGCAAAAGGAATGTAGAAAACAAAATGAGGGGAAGAGCCACCCCCTTCCTGCTCCACCTTCCCCCCGAAAGACTATCTGACATGGTTGATGACTCCAGTGACTCTTCTGGAAGGGCAAATAAGGACTCGCTGGCTGAAAATTCTGCCTCTGGTGTCGTGCCTGCCTGACCCTGTGCAGGCAGACCTCATGAGAAGTGATGCTTAAAGACTAAGGGTTAGAGCAAGGGAGCTCCTCATCTCAGCCCTTTCACACAGGTGCTGAGCTCCTTCATAAAATCAACACAATTTTTTATCGCCCTCGCTGCACAGCATCATGTACCGCTGGCTGGGGACCTTGTTCTAACATCCAGCTCGTGCATGCTCACAGCCAGCCCATGCTCATCTGCCTTGTGCCTGTTTTGTCCTTCCACTTAAATAGCTCTTTCCTCTCAGATACATTTATAAGGCACAGTCATATTCCCCTTTCCCACCTCTGCCTCTACTGCACTGCCTAACCAAGGTCTGCCAGAGGTTGGCTTGCAAAGAATTCCTTGTCCTGATGTCCAAACATATATTGCATCCCACCATTAACTGAGATGTAGCAGACAAGTAGTATAGGTTAGATATAAGGAAAAAACTCACTGAAAGGCTTGTCAAGCCCTGGAACAGGCTGCCCAGGGAAGTGGTGGAGTCCCCATCCCTGGACAGATTTAACTGATGTGTAGATATAGTGATGAGCTGTTAGTGCTGGGTTAACAGTTGGACTCGATGATCTTAAAGGTCTTTTCCAACCTAAATGATTCTATGATTCTGTACCCTGGAAAAACCCTGCTGTTTTTGTACACCCTGCTGCCCAAGGAGCTCGTAAGCCACCTTCTTCTCCCTGTTGCTCACAGTCCTTGAGACAGGCAAGACAAGTCCCCTCTTAAACTTCATGAAGGTTAGTAGCGAGGTTAAAAGCTTAGCTCACAGAAAGTTTCCCAGCCTGGCTCACCCCAGCACTTGGCTTCAAAAATTCAGGGGTTAATTTCTGCTACAAAGTTTGGTGTGGATTCCTGCAACTCGCTGTAGCATCTCGTGCTTCCATCCAGCACCCACCAGGGAGGTGCAGTGCAGTGGTGCTTCATGACCCAGGGGCACAGCTTCTGGGAAGGGGTACAGCTTCTGGGAGGTAGAGGTGTCGCAGGCAGTATCAGCATTGCCCAGTGTAGGTGTGCTCCAGTGCTAGAGGCAGTTTGCTTCACACTAACCCTTCAAAACCCTTTTTCACCTTCCTGGAGTATAAGCTTTCTACCACGGAACAGCCTCTCCTCTATCTCTAAAGCTGAGCTGCCCTGGACTCTGTCTTTAGGGGAGCCTCCATGTGTCATAGGAATAAAACCTGCTTTCAAATGAATTTTAATCAAGGAATGTAAAACGAGGTCCAGTGTGAAGGACTACAAGTTCTGGCCCTTGGTATCTGCATGTATAAACACAGGTAAGCTGCCAACATACTCCTCAAACTCAGGCAGCAGCTCCAGTGGTCCTGCTCAAGTTTCCACACTTGGAAAGAAGTTATAGGGGTGCCAGCAGCAGTCCTGACAATGATGTCTTTAAAGCACAGAGATGCTTTGGAAAGTGATCATGTTAAAAAATAATAATACAACCCCCCTAAATCTTTCACGCTGTCCTCTCGCTCAGCCAAACAGCTTCTCCAGGCACCCATCCATTGCATCTAGTAATAAAAATAAGTAAGTTTCTACTATCATGACCTTATCTCAAGAAGTGTAATCCCAAATGGGCTCATAGACGCGCTTTGGGAATAAGCGGAATTGCTGAAAAGCTCCCAGAATTAAAGAGACTTCAGTTGGCACGAAAAGAGCTGAAGAACATGGGAGGGGAGAGAAATACAGCTGGTAGGTTAGACGCTGTGATCTGATCCGCTCGAGGCACAAAGGACATTGAACAGACCTGAAACTCAAATGTAGTGAAGCCAAGAGACAGCAAACCTACGTGTAATTGGCCTACGAGATTCACTGCCACAAAATTGCACGGAGGCCAAGAGCTTGTCACCAAAAGTGTGGAAATATTTACGTCTATACACCTACACACACACATATAAGCACGTACAGACGGTCTCCTAGGGATGGAAAGGACACCACCATTCAGTCTTTTCCCCAGCTCCAAGACAGGATCAAACACCCGTCGGTATTTTCTGACAGATGTTTGTCTAGACCTGTTTTTAACTGAGAATCTCCCACCTCCCCAGGCAATTTATTCCAATGCTTCCTTTTCTTCCTCTGCTTTATACACACACACACACACGCACGTATATTTATCTGAGAAGGTGAGTGGAGCGGTCTCTGATGACTTGCACATCAAACGGCTTGTTAACTCTTTTCTCATGGCGAATTTCTTTATTGCGAATGATGTATGAGCCCGAAAGATCCCAACCTGACCTGAGATGACAGGCTGAGCTTGGGGGACCTGCAGATGGAGCAAAGGGTGCAAGTGGGAAAGGAGGGGGAAATCCATTCCTTTCCTTATTAAACCATCAGGTTTGATCCGCTGATAAAAGAGAGAGCAACTTCTGAATATTCTATTTTTAGACTCAAACGTTATGCTCCTCCGGTTTTGGGTAAAATAAATACGCTTTTGGCTTCCTCAGCAGCCACCTGGGAAGGGATGCTGTCCTGACAAACTTAAGTAAGGCAAAGGAGGGGATGAGGAATGAGGCTGCCCAGCTGGAATATGCAAATGGCAGGATGGAGAGTAGCACTTTCCCAGCCGCCCTGGGTATCTATTACCTCCACTTTTGGACTGACAATGCACCAAATGTTTCACTGCCTGGGGCCTTACAAAGCCCGAACGGCTTTTTTAGCTGAAAGCACTAATGTAGAAAGGCAATTGGGAATTAATTATTTAATGTGGTTCTCATTGGTAGAAAGCTTCCACCTCTCCTGCATCTCAGCTACCATTATACATATGTTGCTTTCTTCAGACTACAGTGATCAGACGGCAGCGGAAAATTATGGCTAAATCCCGTTCCCACTTGCAATGAACTCCGTTTAAATCGACAGATTTGCACTCAATAATAACTAAGTGCACAGTTTAGCCCCGTGCTAGGAAAGCATCGTTTGTAACAAAAACCATAGACAGATCTCAGCACCTTCATTTCTGAAAATAAGCCACCTCATACCTCTGTTCCCAACCCCTCTCTTCGATGGGCAGCAGAAGACTATTCCTATTTAAAAATTAAAATCCAGGCAAGTAGCCCTATTAGTAGGAAATCGGAATGAGCTCCCTTTAATGGGGCTGTTCGGATGCCTCGCTGGAGCAGGCAGAAAAACGTATCCTGAATCTGCACCACATCTTGGTTCAGCTCCAGCTTCTCCACGATTCTCCAGATAAGCATCTATTTCATTTAGAGCCTTTGCAGTGATGTCCTGCATTGAAGCAAATGTCCTTTTGAAGATCTCTCCGCAACAGCTGCGTGCCAGAAACTCCCACCCAAGTGACTTGAAAAAGCTTAAGAATCAGGCCCCTTGTATTTAAAAAACAAAATCTGGAAAATTAGGTTCCGCAGCAGGGCTGAGAAGGGGCACGACTGGACGCTGTCAGATGTCATACATGGGAAAATGGAGACTTCTTCCCCGCAGCCACCACCACCTCCGGAATCATTCTGGCTGAAGCCCTGACAGGATCCTACTGAAATTCAACGTGTGAGTTACACCAGGAATCGATTGAGTGTAACATGTCGCCTATTTCCAAACACAAACTAAATCGTGTTTGCTTTTTTGTCGGCTCCTCACATGAAAGAAACGCGACTGTGCAGATGTGCTTCTCTAAGCGGTATGAAACCTGAAATACCCCAGCAAGATTCAGAAGCAGGAAGTTTTAATCACCATGGAAGCACGACACTTTTTGAAGGTCTGTGAAATTATACACCCAGGTCTGAGAAAGGTAAACTTATCCGTCTGGGCAGATCTGCTGATAAAGGGAGACAACTCATTTTCTGCTGGAAAGCTGCTTTATATGTTGTTCGAAAATAAAAAATAAAAAATCAGTGGTTAGAGACAGGTTTGTGCTGGGAAGAAAAAGGAGGAGGGGGTGGGGGGAACAGTTTGAGGAGAGATGTTCTGCAAGGGGAAAGAAAAGGCTGCATGAAAGTATTCCCTTCATTTAAGCGATTCCCTGCAAATTCAGGAGGCGGAAGAGAAGATGGGCTGAGCATCTCTCAGGGCCAGACAGAGCGAGGCTGGCGACGCTGGAGGCATATGGAGACCCACCCAGGGCGCAGACAGAGCGGAGGACCCCCAGACCTCGGCTTACGCAAGGTGACCTTTCCCCTCTCTAAAATTTCAAAGCTGGCGTTGCCGGCGCTGAACAGACTGTGTGCCATATGTAACATGACCTCAGCTCCGCTCTGCCAAGCCACTGATGGCATCACTAATGAGAGGTGAAAGGTCCCTTTCTTGCAGCTCGCTCAGAAACCCATAGAGGCAGCGGGCGCAGGATGGGCCCCCCGACCCCTTATCCCCGCAGGCAGGCACCCACTCGCTGCCCCGCCTCCAGGCCCGGCCACCCTCCCAAAATCACACGTGCTTCCACCCAAGGGGTTCACGGTGCTTCTTTCCTTGGCCCAACCGCAACCAGCACAGTCCCCTGGCAATGGCAATGAAAACATTTGTTCAGTGCCCGAATGCAAAGCGCGTAGGCGAACAGAGCCCTGCATGCAAATCCTGTCTCCGGTGCCCGCTGCCGCCCTACCAACCAACCAACCCTCCCAGATCAACCACCGCGCTCCTTTATTATTTTGTTTCTTGCAAAACCAGCGCAGTTGAGGGATTTGGGACAGGTTTCCCAGTGTCCAGCGCCAGCCATCGCCTAAGGAAGGGATGCAGGGGACCCGCTTACACCCTTCTCCTGAGCACCCTGTCGTGGGAGACGAGCATGTGGGGGTGTCACTGGTGCGGGCGGGCGGTGCACGCGTACGGGGGATGTGGACGCGTGAGGGGGTGTGTGCACACAGGGCCGTGGGAGCGTTCACATGGCTTGGAGAGTGTGCACACACGATGTCCACGCGTGAGCGGGCGTGCGCACACGGGTGTACGTCCGTCCACACGAGTGTGTGGGGGGGTGTACAGGGGTGGGTATGTGCACAGGGCGGTGCAGACAGGGTATGGCTACATGAGGTGTATGTGTGTAGGGGGTGCCCGTGGGTGGATGTTGGGGTGTCAGCGCACGGGTGTGGTCGTGGATGCCCACCAGAGTGGGTGCACACAGGTGGGCATGCGGCGTGTGCGTGATGTGGATGCAGGTAGGGGTTGAGATGCCCCTTGTGCTCCCGGTTCCCCCGCAGTCTGTCCCCCCATCTCCGCAGTTCCCACCGCGCAGCTTTCCACAGGCAGCCCCTTCCGAGGGGTTCCCAGGGAGCAGCTGCCACCGCAGGTGTGGAGCAAGCGCCTCATTTTGGTTTGGGCAACGACTCAGCCCTGGTGATCCGTGGCACTGCCGAGGTCCATCATCCCCCCAACACCCGGCTCCTGCCTCCCACGCAGGGCCAAACCCTGGGGGAGAAGGGGCTGCCTCTAACCCTCGCTGCTTTGCTGCCGGGGAGGCATTTTCACATCGCAGCCCGGCGCAGAGAAATTAGAATCATAGAATCTTTGAGGTTGGAAAAGACCCTTGGGATCACCGAGTCCAACCGTTAACCTTACTCTGCACAGTTCACCCCTAAACCATCTCCCCCAACACCACATCTAAACGCCCTTTAAACACATCCAGTGATGGGGATTCAATCCCCTCCCTGGGCAGCCCCTTCCAGAAGCTGACAACTCTTGCTGGATTTTCTTTTTTCCTATTATCTAGTCTAAACCTCTCCTGTTATAGCTTGGAAACATAAATTAAATGAAATTCCTCTTTTCAAACACTTATTCCACCCCTCCAGCCTTGTTTCCGAGGAGCTCAGGCGAAGCTGCCCACGCGTGTTGGGCATTTTCTGAGTGGCTGCAGAGGGGTAATCGGGGCGTGTTTTTCTCCCACTGGGGAGAACCTCCTGGTGCAGGGAAGCAGTGATAGATCTGCAGTAGAGCAGCGCCCAGTTTGTCCACAGCCTAATTGGAGCTGCATCAGCTTTTGCTGTTGTTGTTTTGCTGGTTTGGGTTTGTTGAAAAAAAAAACCAAACCAAAAAATCATTATTTTTTTTAAAAAAAAAGAAAAAGAAAAAAGCCCAGAAATTGCAATTATTATCGCCTCGGGTTACGGCAAATGCCGAGGAGCGAGAGGAAAGCAACGCCTCGAAAATGCGAATCGCCTTATAAATAAATGCAATTGCTGCTGTGCGGTCCCTGCGCACCCACGGAGGGTCCCACAAACCCACATCCCCCCAGCGTGGGGCTTTTCCCCCCAGCATAGGGGGTGCAGACCCAACTGGGAGCACTGGGGGGGGTCTGGGGAGGTGTGGGAGGTTGGGGATGGAGGGTCTGGAGAGATTGGGGATGAGGTGGGGGGTCTGGAGAGGTTGGGGATGGGGTGGAGGGTCTGGAGAGGTTGGNTGGAGGGTCTGGAGGGGTTGGGACTGGGGTGTGGGAATCTGGAGAGGTTGGGGATGAGGTATCTGGAGAGGTTGAGGATGGGGGATGGGGTATCTGGAGAGGTTGGAGATGGGGTGGGGGTATCTGGAGAGGTTGGGGCTGAGGTGTGGGGGTCCCCTGTGCGGGTCCCCGGGGGTTCATGTCACGCAAAGGGGCACGAACACGCAGGGCAGGCGGAGCGTGGCCGAAGGCAAAGGGTGCAGAAAAACTCCCGTGTGGAAAAGGAGTTGAAAGCCCCGCCGTTGTCCTTCTGCTTTCGGAAAGGGCTGATCCAGAGGAGCTGCAGGCTCGGCGAGGGGCAGGCTGCCTGCCTCGCTCCCTTCTCTCCCCACCCCAGCCCGAACATCTTGAAGTAATCAGCAGCTGAGAACGGAGACGTCCCCCTGGCATCTCAGGTTAAAGAAGGAGGTCCAGGAAAATGTGGTAGAGCCATTACAAGAAACCTGAGCTGCATTCATCAGAGACTCCAATTGCCATCGCATTAGGATTGATTAGAGACCAGCAGTACCGTAATGACCCGGAAAGAGGGGCATACGGGGATTATTAATATCAGGCTTCTTAAAAGAAAAAAAAAAAAAAGAGAGAGAGAGGAAAAAAAAAGAAGGAAGGAGGAGGGAAAATGTAAAAAAAATATAAATAATTAAAAACCAACGAAAAACCTCGACCACAAAAGCGCATCGCGGGGCTGCTGTTCTTATGCAGACTTACCTGAGGAGCACAGGCACCGGCGAAGCCTCGCAGGAGATAATTTAGCTAATTTCTGAGGAAGAAGAAGCAAACAAACACGGGGGAAAAAAAATATCCCACACCTCTAGACCCCCTGAATCCTCCCTCTCGTACCGACAGTCCCGGGGCTGGGCAAGGGGTGGCTGGGGAAAGGGGGGGGTCCCATCTAGGGCTTGGCTCCCCCACCCTGGCCAAAAGGAGCTGGTCCCTGGGCTGGCGACAACAAGGACGAGTTAAGGAGCCTCCGAGGAAGAGCAAGGAGCCCTCGGTGGTGGCTCGTCTCCTTCTCAGTTCCCTGCGCCAAAACAAATCAGCCCCTCCTGGTCTCGGTTTAAATGTAGCTCACTGGATAATTAACTCCATCTTTCCAGCCCTGCTTTAACTGTTTATTTAGTGTCACCCCGTATTACCATCACTAGCACTTTCCTCTGAACAGGAGGAGCTGGAGGGTTTCACCTCCCTTCAAGGAAATTCTTCGTAGCTTAAAAGAATCAGCATCCTGGAGGTACATTAGCGAGAAGGGGAAAAAGGGAAGCGGGGGGGGGGAGGACAAGGGCGAGGGGGTGC
>WEIS01020369.1:0-21077 GCA_013389965.1 Todus mexicanus | reverse complement strand
CACCTCCTCCTCCTCCTGCTGTTGCCGTGCTCGGCCATGTCGATGCTGCCGTCGTTTGGCTTCACGCAGGAGCAGGTCGCCTGCGTGTGCGAGGTGCTGCAGCAAGGGGGGAACCTGGAGAGGCTGGGCCGGTTCCTCTGGGCGCTGCCGGCTTNNCTTGCGACCACCTGCACAAGAACGAGAGCGTCCTCAAGGCCAAGGCGGTGGTGGCTTTCCACCGGGGCAACTTCCGAGAGCTCTACAAGATCCTGGAGAGCCACCAGTTCTCCCCCCACAACCACCCCAAGCTGCAGCAGCTCTGGCTCAAGGCTCACTACGTGGAAGCCGAGAAGCTGCGGGGCAGACCTTTGGGCGCCGTCGGCAAATACCGGGTCCGACGGAAATTCCCTTTGCCCCGCACCATCTGGGACGGCGAGGAAACCAGCTACTGCTTCAAGGAGAAGTCGCGGGGGGTGCTGCGGGAATGGTACGCGCACAACCCCTACCCGTCCCCCCGGGAGAAGAGGGAGCTGGCCGAGGCCACCGGGCTCACCACCACCCAGGTCAGCAACTGGTTCAAGAACCGGAGGCAGCGGGACCGAGCGGCGGAGGCCAAAGAAAGGTACTTGGCACCCCTTTTCCCCATCCCCTGAGGGCTTCCCCCTTCTTTTCCTCCCTCCATCCCTCCCTCTCTCCCCCATGCGGGAACCCCGACTAGCGAAAATCCTTCGCTCTCTCCAAATCCCATCTTTTGATATTTTTAAAAAAATTATTATTTTTATCTTAAACCGCGTTGCGTTTGGCCCCAACGGGTTTCCCACCCGAAATCCAGCGGGTCCTGCCCCCCACCTGCGCGGGATGGGGGGGACAGGAGCCCCTCACTGGCCTCCCCAGGCCTTTGTTTGCTGCCGCTCGCCCCGAGTTGCAGCGTCCCGGGGAATAGCCGGGAATCCGGCAGGGCAGCTCCGAAGGCCGGAGGAGGAGAGAGATGCGGCCCCGGGATGGAAAAGGCAGGATCCGGAGGGAGACCGGGATGGGGACGCGATGGCCGAGCTGAGCCTAGCTTAGCTGAGCCGAGCCTAGCTTGGCTGAGCCTTGCCGAGCTGAGCTGAGGCGAGCGAGCTGAGCTGAGGCGAGCGAGCTGAGCTGAGGCGAGCGAGCCGAGCTGAGCCGAGCCGAGCTGAGCCGAGCCGAGCTGAGCCGAGCCTAGCTGAGCCAAGCCTAGCTGAGCTGAGCCGAACCGAGCCGCTCGGTCACCCCGGACGGTTCCGCCAGCCCGGCGAAGGAGACAGCCACGGGAGGAGGCATCGCCTTGGTTTGTGCCTCCTTCGGCAAGCTCTGCCCCGAGCCTCCTAGAGAAACCCCCGCACCCTGCTCTTTCCCCGGGCCGCGCTTTTATTTTCAATTCAAAAGAGAAAAAATCGCTCCCCCCAAAATCCGCCCTCCCTCCTCCGCAATCACCGGGCTGTGGGGCGTACACTCATTTAGAGAAGGGCAACAAAGAAATAGGGACGATCCCTTATGAAAAGATTGGGCGCTTTTTATTGGTTTTATTTTTATTCTTTCTTATTTTATTTCCCCCCGGGGAGATGCATCAGCTCCCCCGGTGAAATAAAGCCCAAAGGATTTACTGGGGGGGGGACCTTAGCCCAGCGCCCATCCCCGGCACCTCCCGCCTGCGATAACATCCCCCTTGCGGGGTTATTGTTTTCTTTTCTTTTCTTTTTTTTTTTTGTTTTTTGGGTTTTTGTTTGTTTGTTTGTTTGTTTTGTTTTGTTTTTTTGCCTTTCTGCAGGGAGAACACGGAAAACAACAACGCGGCCACCAACAAACCCAACCAACTCTCGCCTCTGGATGGGAGCAAACCCCTCATGTCCAGCTCGGAGGAAGAATTCTCCCCTCCCCAAAGCCCCGATCAGAACTCGGTCCTGCTCTTGCAGGGGAACCTCAGCCACGCCAGGAGCTCCGGCTACTCCCTGAGCGGCTTAGCCGCATCCCAGACCCCTCACAGCCTCCAAGGCCACCAGCTCCAGGACTCGCTGCTGGGACCCCTCACGTCCAGCCTGGTGGATCTGGGATCCTAAAGGGCCGCTGCGGGCGGCAGGAGGATCGGGAGAGGAGGTTCTGCTCGGGGACAGAGGCTCTGGCTTGGACATAGAGGACAGCACCCGGGTTTACAGCTCATTCTCCACGGGACTTTCGGCTCTTTTCACACAACCCCACATCGGCTCCTGGTCCAGCTCCCCCTCCTCAGCGCCTCCCACTTCCACCACGAGTTTTTATCATTTTCATTTTTATTTCATCTTATTATTTTTTTTCCCACGCAGCCAAACGCAGAGAGCAGCAGAAACCCTTCGAGTTGGTCCCAACGGGAATTACAAACCCCAAACCTAAGGACAAAATGCGAAAGAACACCCCCCCAAAAAAAAACCCCAGCCCAAACCCAGCTGGATCCGATTGCACCCAAGCAAAACCCAGCTCCGAAGGTGCGGAGGGGTCGGTGCATCCCCGCTGCCTCCCAGGAGCTGGGGCAGAGGAGGAGGGAGAGAATTGCTTGTACCGAGCCCGATGATGGAGAGGGAAGAGGGAAGGAAGGTTAAGTTTACATATTTTTTTTCTTATTTAGCCTTACCACAAGGATGTCGATGTAGTTTAAATTAAAAAAAAAAAAGAGGGGGGGAAAAAAGGCAAAAAAAAAGGGGGGGGGGGGAAAGAAAGAAAAAAAGGTGAAAATGGGGAAAACAGGCAAACAAGAAAGAGAAAAGGCGAAAATGGGGGAAAAAAAAAGGCAAACATAGGGGAAAAAAAGGCAAAAATAGGGAAAAAAAGACAGAAAAGAAAAAATTCTAAAAGCAAAGGAAAAACCAAGCGAAAGCTGCAGTATTAGAGTTGTACCAAGTGCCTATGTCTTAAGGCGGCTGGGCGAGGCGGTCAGCGAGCGAGCTGCCCTGGCCCCGCTCCCCACCCGCCCCCCGGGTCCCTTCTCCTCGGTGGTGAAACGCATCGATGCGGCTCGAAATTGGGAGAAGAAGAAGAAGAAGAAAAGCGGGAGGCCCTTTCCTCCCGACTCGAGCTCTCCTCAGGCTGCCCCGCCAGCTCCACGGCGCTTTCTGCCTCCCGTTGCCCCTTCTCAGCCCTTTCCTCCCTCCTCCGGCTTGCAGAGAGCCCTCGGACGACTCTGTCTTGGCTCCAGTTATTTGTTACCAAGAGACAAAATAATAATAATAATAATAATTAATAATAATATCGCATGTGCTTTCAGGTTTATTTTCTATTGTACCTAAACAGTCTAAATTAAACCGCGCTGATGGCAGAACCCGCAGGCTGCGCTTTTCTTTGCAGGGGTGAGCCGCTGCCTCTCTGCTTCACCTTGACCCTCCCCAAACTGCATCGGAGGCGCTTCGGGGAGAGCCGGTACCTTGTGAGGAAGGAAAGGCAGAGGGGATACCCCCCTGGAACGGCTTTTTTTTGGCGTGGGGAAGCGGGAGGGAGCGGCTCTGCCCCCGCCACCCGCCCCGTCGGGGCCTGGCTGGTGCCGCTCCCCCCCTGTTGGCGTTTTGCATCGTGAAACGCGTGTTTATTTCCAGCCGCTGCCCTGTTTTGTTTTCGGGGTCTTTCGGGCCGTGGAGAAATGTCACCCTCTGCAGGAGGGTCTTGCCGGACCGGAGCGCTCCTCGGCCCCCGCCGTTCGCTTCCCAGCCGAGCTCCAGAGCTCCCTGCGGAGCCCCCACCCGAACAGGGGCGAGGGGCAGGATCCATCCTCCCCTCCCCGTCCTGCTCCCCTCCGGCTGCGGGGGCCCCGGTGCTGCTGAGCCGCCTCCCTCCAGCCTGGCACCGGCCGCCCCCTCGGGGCTCCCTGCCCGGATCCCACCGCCCTTCCTGCGCCCTTTGGGGTGTGGGGCAAGGCCGGGGCAGTGCTGGGGGGACCCTGCCACCCCCCCAGGGCTGGACTCGTCGGGATCAGGGCGCAGATCCCGCACTCGGCTGCTGGGCGCACCCCCGCGGCTCTGCGCGCCCCCGGCACCGCGCCTGGCAGGGCCGGAACCGTCCAGCTCCGTGTGTCCCTCTCCAACCTCCCCCTCTGCCCACCTGGGGACCCCCATCGCTCTCCTGGGGACCCTCCTCCATCCAGCCACCGCGGAGCAGCGCAGCCCCTCGGGCAACAACAAAAAAAGGTGGAACCCCCCCCGGGAAATCAGGGAGGTTTTTAGGGTGAGCAGCCGCGTCGATAAACCTGCGTGGATAAACTCCAGCTCTGATTTATTTATTTATTTTAATTTTTTCCAAGCCACGGGCTGGCTGAAGAGGAAGGATAAATATTGCCCCGGGCTCCAGCCCTGCGCGGTGGGAAAGCCAAGCAGGGACTCACAAACCCAGCGTTATTTTCAAAGCAAACAGCCCAGGCAGCTTCAGGGCTGACTTTCGGCAGGGGGTGGGGGTGGAGGAGGAGGATGCTGCCAGGATTGTCCACCTCGCCCGAAAACCTCCCCTTTCTCAGCTCAGACCTGCGGGCCCGGGGATGCTGCCAGAGCCGAAAGGTGCGCAGCGGGACCGCGCAGCACCGCGCAAGATGCACCCCTGCTCTCCCCCCGTCCTGCGCGCACCCTCGACCCCACATTTCCCTGGACGAGGTTGTCAACGGGCAGGTGGTGGAGAGGAGGGATGGAGGATGCTCAACCCCCCCCTAGAAATAACCCCCCAGCTGGCCAAGGGCAGGGAGGAGCAGGGAGGCTCTGGAACGGAGCCAGGCGCAGGTTGCTGAGCTCTCCGCCATCGAGTTTGACCTCGCAGCAAGCTTTTCACAGCAAAACCAGCCTGGGGAGACAGCCCGAGGCTGTTTCTCACCTCGACGTGCTTTGTATTTCCACCGCCAGGAAGGAGTTAATTCGCCCCCCCCAGGCCCCCAGCTCCCTCTCACCCCCCAGGACAGATTTCACACTGTGTCCAGGTCAGCCGAAAAAAATAAAAAAAAGGGGGGAGGAAATGGAGAACAGCGGAATGATTAATTCTACCTGCTTTTCCCATGAGTGATCACCTGCTTTCGGGGTCATGAATAGCAGGTAGCTCTCCCCGTCTCCAGCTCTGAGAGGCTCATTTGTTTGGTGACAGCTGAGTGACAAGACCTGAAACCCGAGCCCTCAACTTTGCCTGATGTGTGGATAAAACCCTGGATGTTCCCTCAAACATTTCAGGAAATGAAAGTTGTAACGCGATCCCTTGTGCGCCCACATCTCCCCCAGCAACGCACAAAAGCTCAAAGGAACCTTCTCGGATTAAATTCAGCCTGGAGAGGATGGAAGGAAAATGGAGAGCAGGCTGAGAAAGCTGGAACTGGCAGGCTTTTCTTCGGCACTTATTGGAAATGTCTGTCCAAAGCAGGGATTTAGAAAGGTCACCTCTACTGTAAGCACCTCTTCCTCCGGCAGAGGCAGACGGGCAGCCTGCTTCTCCCCAGCCTACCTCCACGTTGGGGGCAGCTGGAGGAGGTTATGCTTAGAGTCTCTGAGCAGGAAATTCAGTGTATAAAAACAAACGCCCAAGGAGAAAGCCAGTCCACCTCCTCTCTCCACATTTCATTTCCCGGGTCACGTCGAGCCAGCGTTGTCCCGCGTACGAGCTGCACGCCTGCGCTGCCTCTGCCCTTCTGCCAGCCGCTGCCCAGCTCCCCTTCCCCGCTCAGTCCCACCGAGGGGCAGGTTCAGCCCCGCTTTCACCCCCCACAACCCTGGCCCATGTGCTGGCAAATCCTCCTTGGTCCCTCACAGTCAGGAGCGGATGCTCGATCAGCCCACGGACCGAAACGCAACATTTCCAGGCCTGGCTCCCTAAAGCTCGTACATCCCTATTTGCAACGCCAGGATCCTGGAGCCATGATACGGTCAGGAGAACGTTGTGCCCTGGGTCTCTGCAAACCAGGCCTGCTCAGCCAGGCGCTGGAGCTTTGTTTAGAGCACGCAGCTTTGGAAATGTCAGCAGCTGGAACCAGGCAGGGTGTGTGGTACAGGCAGGATTGGGCCAAGGCATCCAGCTTCTCTCCCTCCCTCCCTGGTAGATGGTTTTATCAAGCTGCCTGTCACTAGGCAGCCAGCGCCTGCTTGCGCTGTTATCCGGCCTGAAGATAAAGTACTAGTTGACAATTGTTTAACTATTATCGAAGTGCTTCGGACTCTGCAGACCTGTAAATAAAGCAGCACATGCCCCGAGATAACTCTTCACCTCTTCTCCCTTCCTGCTGCTTTTCTCCAGAGAGCGGTGCACCGACACTGCACGGGCACAGGTGGAAACCTCCCGGGCTGCCTGCCTGGTCCGCTTCACCGACAGCAAATTTGCATCTGAGGAAGAGCTGACTATGGGGTGACACTGCCGGGGGCTGGCTCTCTGTCATCCTCTGCAGAGGCAGGTACTTTAACCTGCCCGATGAATGCAGGTGTCGTTAGCAGCAGCAGAAGCAGCAAAGGAAAGGCCAAGGCAGTGCTTGGCTGTGACAATCCATCTTCAAGGGTGGATTTTGCTGTTCCTGCTGTGGCTGAGGCCATCAGGTTTTCTGAGGGCACCAGATGCCGCGTGGGCAGAGCAGAGGTGGCAGAGGCCGGATCTACAGGAGCTTTGGTCCGTCTCAAGTGTGCAAAGTAACCTGAGACACCATCATCTTTCCCAGCTGGACATGGATGCAATTTTAAATATGGAAAGAGAGGACGATTTGCTTTACTCTTCAGGCAGAAAGAGCAGATTACCAGGCTCCCCAGGGATTATCAGCGCTCACCCCAATAGCAACGTGATGCTGTCTGGAAAGAGAGCACCAAGCTGAACCCCCACCCTGTGCCACCTCATCTTTCTTTCTGACTGGACTTGTCAGGAATTTCAGGAACATTTCCTCTCTTCGTCTGGTTTGCTCCCACCTTTCCAAATTTTGATCAGAGGTCAAACTTTCTCCGAAGCATATAATCCCAATCCTAATAATGAGGTTAAAGAGGCAGATTTGGTTAAATTGTGATTTCCTGTTTTCACTTGTCCAGTGCTTTTGGCAAATGCCTCTGTGGGTGGAAGAGCTCCTTCCCATCTCTGCCTCAGCTTCTCATCCATAGCCTCCTCCTGCAGGGATCAGGGCTGCTCTGGTACAGTCCTGCACCTGCTCAGACTCCGACGGCTTTCAACCACGGCAGCGAAAGGTACAGAAGATCCTTACGCCTGCTTCTCAGGATGGAAGAAAAGGGAAAACCACGTATTTTCTTCTGACTTAAGGATGGAAAAGCTTTTAAGCTAATAGCTGGAATATGTATCGGCCCTGCGTTACACCAGGGGAAACTGAGACCCAGGGAGATGATAGACCTGCTTGAAGGTCAGAGCAAGGGCAGATGACGAAGCGGGGAGGACGCTGCCCTGCGCCGGCGGCTGCTGCTCCGGGCGCCCACGCTGCCTCCCTTTATAGTCCCCATAATAAGACGCCACGGCTTATCATTATGTAATACAATATTCCTAATAATACGAGACAAAACCAATTGACTAAAAAACAATGCCAAATGAGGCTTGTGGCTAACACTCCCTGAAGAAATTGTCTCTTTTCTAGAACTGAAAAAAAAATTAAAAATTAAAAAATCCCCAAGCAAATTAGAAACAATTGAAAAATGAAATCACATCTGCAAACCATCAGGATGCTTCTCCTGAGCTCTGAAGGGTGTTCATCCCCTTCCCTCACTCCCACTGCCTGGTACAGGGTGGTGAGTGTCACTGGGACCTGCAGCACTGCCCATGGGGGCATTTTGTGGCAGCTGTGAACAAGCACGGCCTCGACGTGTGCTTCGTTCAGCAGAAGGGTTATATCACACTAAACGAAATCAGAATTACATTTAAGGAATTAAGATCTTTGTACCCATAATCTCCCAGAGACAGTGGGGAAGCAGGGAGAGAAAGAGTACAAGAGGGAGGGAGGACCAGCTTCAAAACCACTGTTCCCTTTCTGGGAGACCTCCGGGGCTGGGCAGAGGCCCTGGCATGAAGAAACTGCAGAACTTGCTCAAGCACTTGGCCATGAGTGCTTGGCTCCCCTTAGCCAGAGGCTGCCTTCTGCCCACCTCGGCAGGGTTAATTTCGAAGCTAAATCATTTTACTGAAGACACACTCTGACTTGCAGGGTGACTTTTCGTGCCAGGTCCCAGTGACATACCAGAGCCCCGGCATGGAGGTCGCGCGGGTATACTCAGTGTTTACCACCCCATCCCCTGGAGCAGCAGCACACGAGGGGACTGCTCTGGGAGAGGAGCATCGAATGCTGCAGGATGGGACCCCCACGTCAGCACCAGCTGCAGCACTTGCTGTCCTCAGATGCCCGAGTCTCTGAGTCTGCGCCTCCCAGTGCTCCTTTGGGTGATGTTTTGGGGGCTTTGCTTTGCTCGGGATGCCTCTCTGTCCTCACTCCCCTCTCCTGCCAGGGTTACGTAGCCGAAGCTATTTGCTGATGGCCTCCGCGGAAACCATATATCCTGCCTTTGCAATCAGAGACCAGGTGCCCACGCAGTTGCCAGATTTGAAAGAGGAGCTGGCAGGAGAGGAAGAGGCCAAAACGGGTGTGCCGAGGGAGAGGGGAATCATATCCATCCCAAACTGGGGCCTGTCCCATCCTCAGCCAGAGAAGAACCATGGTGAGATGGAGGGGGGGAAAAAAGAAAGCCCTGTTTGCAAGAAATCTCTCAAGGCAACGTGCAAGCAGTCGAGGGCTGAGGCCGGGTTTAAACTGAGCCTCCTGCCCAGTGATCCATGAGGAAGGCTCGGCTGCTCAAACAATGAGCAGGGAAAGAAAGCTGAAATGATGGTCACCAGGAGAACCTGAAACCCGCGGTGGGGAAAACAAATAAATACAGCGAGCGGAGCCTTCGCCATCCCAGCTGAGGCAATCTGTGCTTATGCAACCCTACCCCGAGGCTCCCTATCTCTGTGTACAATCTGGGCTGATAAGATTGTTCTCTGCTGAAAATCAAAACCACAGGGATTCCAGGCGGCTCAGCCGGAGTCAGATTGTCCACCTGAACACCGGGGCACTTTCATGTGGAAAAATAATCGCACGGTTATTTTGCTGAAGTAAGGAGAGGGAGAGAGACGGGGCCCTTGGCTGGTTTGGAGGAGGACGCTGGCCCAGCACTGGATGCGTGCAGCATGGCAGGGATGCTGGTAAAGGGCACCATCCCAAGGGTAAGATGTCCCCATGGAGCAACAATTGCTGCCTGAAGCTCTGCAGTAGAAAAACAATGGGCTCTTGCTCCAAGTTCACTGTTTTTTTTTAGCAAATAAAGCTAAATAAGCCTACAAACAAGAGTCAGGCAGGTGATGGTGGGAGCAGGTAAGCCACTTTTAACACTGAGTAGAGGAGCATATGATTATATTTACTCTGAATGGGAGACAGAATACATACATATATCATATATATATACATGTATACACAGAGATAAATACACTTGACAGAGCTGCTCTGCAGAACAACTCGCCTGATAAGCCATTCCCATGAGTGAGATGTGCAGCATTAGATCCATGTTTGCAGTTATGAAGTAGACACTGCTTTTTTGTGGCTATTGTAGTTCAAAAAGCCGTGTGCCTCAGCATCTGGCTGATCAGATCCTTTCTGCTCTGAATATCAGCTCAGTCCTTCTCTCAGGACAGAACTTGCTATCAAAACCCACCCAGAAAAAGTTGTTATTCGGGAAAAAATAGCATCAAGGGACTGTTCGGTGATGATGGAGGTGGAATCTCCCTCCACTGACATGGGAATGGGATGGTCAGATCCTGCACCCTGCGGCAGAAAAGTAAGTGCCTACCTGAGATGGCATTTGTGTTTATTTGGAGTATTTAGCACCAATTACTGCCTGTTTGTGAGTTTTAAATGCTGCTGAGAGAATACGTATAGTGGAAATGTCCACTGGGGCGTTGGCTGAAGCAGGCTGGGGAGCTGAGGTCCCAACCCTCTGCCAGGTCCCTAAACCAGTGACAGAGACCTTAGTGAAGAGCAGTTTCAAGAGCTGCATCTACTCCTACGTCTCTGCTCAGTTGTTGCGGCTTCACAATCAGCATTATTGTGGGGAATTTGTGCCTGGGTTTCTGTGTCTCTCTGCTATAGGAAAAAACCATATGAGTGAGAAGTGGATTAGCTCAAGTGGGGTCCAGTAGCCTGGACGGTCTGGTCTGGACACGTGCTGGTGTCACCTCAACAGCTCACCTTGGTTAAAAAAGAAGAATCACTACTCCCCCTGCTCCAATATCCCTCTGCATTCCTTAGGTCTCTCTAGCTATAGTCATCCTGATAATGCCCGATTAAAAAAGAAATCTGTGTAAACCTGTGTTTGCAGATGGAATATATCCCTTTAATCTTGTTGAGGGACTGTATTCCCCATAGCCACCGCTGGCTCAGGGACCTCTGGGCAGGTGATGCTGTGTTTGTGCACACACACAGACGCACACACAGTTATTTGGGTGACTATGACAAAAAACAAAGCCCTTTAGTCCTGCCCGTGGGCAACACATCCCGCAGTGGCCGTCCTTCTCCAGGGCTTGGTGTTCCTGGCAAAGCTTATGTGAAATGAAACTGCCTATAATTTTCTAAAATTCCTTAATCCTGCTTATTTTCTCCCTTTCCCCGAGAGATCGGAAGCCGCAGTGGTCTCCTCAAGCCCACCCACTAATTACGAGATGTGAGCTCAACCAACTGCCGGCCAGAAACAACATCACAGGACCAAACACCGCTAACCAACACTGCTCATATTTTTGACTGAACGCTCACAGCAAGCGGCTTGAAAGCAAGGCACAAAGAGCTTGGCAATAATACACAGCCAAATCAAAGAAGGCAAGAAGGAAAATATCCTTTTTTCCTTCCTCCTGCTGCAATCCTGACTTCCCCTGGGCCACTGATGTCTGAGTCCCATTTGTCTGCCTCACCCCAGGATACCCTTTTAGATCTCACTCTCCTCTAATTTGGCTGCCAGGTTGATTTTACTTTTTTTTTTTCCAAATTTGACCTGATTATCTTTCAAATTTGCTTGAAAAGGTCAACCACTTCAGCAGGGCTGGGGAGAACGGGAGTTTCCAGCAGGAGGGCAACATTTAGCAGAACAACCCTTCTCTCCGGAGAAGTCAGATCAGGCAGACCCCTGAGGAAGCCGGGCTAAAAATAAAGCCTGAACTTGCAGAGCATTTATAGGATGGGAACAGAGGTTATGGTGCATCCCCCGTTATATTCTTAGCAGGCACAACTGGAGAGATTGGTATAAACTTACTGGTATAAATCAGTATAGTTCATGGGAGGACTTTGTTTTGGTTTTAAATCCTGTGTTCATATTCACAGTTTTACAGCAATTCAGGTTCCTTCCCTAAATCCCCCTGGTTTGTGGCAGATGGTAGTTGCAGTTTGACCAGGCTACTTTGATTTCTTGGGCTGCTCTCCTCCTCCTGCTTTCCCTATTTGAAGGCAACAGGCTTGTACAGCCCTGGCACCCCAAGAAGAGAGCAGCAAGTGGCCCTGAAAGTGAGGAGAAGGCTTCTCTGCACCAAACGCTCACTGAGCACAAGAATAGGCTGCCCAGTGAGGGGGTTGAATTCCCATCACTGGAGGTGTTTAAAGGATGTTCAGAAGTGGTGTTGGGGGATATGGTTTAGGGGTGAACTTTGCAGAGTAGCATTAATGGTTGGACTCCATGATCCCAAGGGTCTTTTCCAACCTTGAAGATTCTATGATTCTATGACACCCTGCACTTACATGGGTTAGCAATAACATCCCAAGCTCTTCTGCTTCACGGCACATGAAATCACGAAAGAAGGTAGATTTAGATCAGATATTTGGAAGAAATTCTTTACTGTGAGGCTGGTGAGACCCTGGCACAGGTTGCCCAGGGAAGCTGCGGACGCTCCATCTCTGGATGTGTCCAAGGCCAGGCTGGAATGGGCTTTGAGCAACCTGATCATAGTGGGAGGTGTCCCTGCCATTGGCAGAGGGTTTGGAACTCGGTGATCTTTAAGGTCCCTTCCAACACAAACCCTCCTGTGATTCTGTGAGGGTTGGTGGGGTCACACACAGAGGATGTGTCCCGGAGTGCAGGGGGGCTGCTTTACCTGAGCCCTGGTTTGTGGGTGGGACAGGGAATGGGAGGAGAAGGAGTGTGGCTGTACTGGGATGGTTCCTGGGGCTGGGGCTGGTTTCTGGGGCTGCAGTGCCACCTGCTGTCACCTCCACCTTCTGCGGGGGACCCCGCCGGCTCCTGCTGCCCATCCCGTGGGGGCACAAGCCAGGGGCACCCCCGTGTGTCTGTCTCCCTCCCCTCAGCCTGAGCATCAGGGCAGATTTGCTTGAAAAAAAATAATCACGCGAAGCAAGAAAAAGCCGAGGGAAGAAAGGGCAGCGCTGGGGCAAAGGGATGGAGAGAGATGTGCACACCGGGCTGGGCTGGGCTCCTTCAGCTCAGAGCCACAGAGATGCTGAAGAGAGTGTAACATCTACCTGCTGGGGAAAGGTTGAGGGAGCTGGGGCTCTGGAGCTGGGAGAGAAGGAGACTGAGGGGGGACCTCATTAATGTTTATAAATACGTAAAGGGCGAGTGTCAGGAGGATGGAGCCAGACTCTTCTCAATGGCACCCAATGATAGGACAAGGAGTAATGGGTGTAAACTAGAACACAGGAGGTTCCACTTGAATATTAGGAGGAACTTCTTCCCAGTGAGGGTGGCAGAGCCTGGCCCAGGCTGCCCAGGGGGGTTGTGGAGTCTCCTTCTCTGGAGATGTTTCAAACCCGCCTGGGCGAATTCCTGTGGGACTTGGTCTGGGTGATCCTGCTCCGGCAATGTGGGGGGGATTGGACTAGATGAGCTTTTGAGGTCCCTTCCAATCCTGAACAATTTGTCATTCTGTGATGTCTCCAGACAGTGACGGCACTCCAGGTGGGCCCACGCACCCTGCAGGCCTCATCTCATGTCCTTCCAGACAGCTGGAAGTGATTCTTGCTTCTTTCTATGCCTAAGCGTGTCTTTGAGGTGCTTTAGCCCATGTTACCCCAAGTCATTGCTGCTCCTCACTGGCTCTGTGTAAAACCTGGATTTTTTCCCCTCATATCCTTGTGCTGATGTGGCCCAGAGGAGGCTGCCCAGTTCCACCTCTCCCATTCAGCTCTTCTCAGCCAAAAGAGACAAGTGTCCCTTCCTGAGTCACCCATCAGTATCACTAACCCGTCAGCAAGGAGGAGAGTTTGTGCCCTGCAAAAGTGCCCAAAGGAGGTGCCCTCACCTCTATTTTTGTTGAAAAAAAGGATAGGAACCTAAAGATAAAGGTTAATAATAATAATAATAATGATGACGATGATGGTGATGATAATAATAATAAAGCAGGGAGATCCTAGCTGCTGAAAATTAAGTGTTAGGGGGAAAAATGCTCATGAAAGCCAGATCCAGACCGGCCAGGCAGCTTTCAGAAACAACAACAGCAAAGTTTGGAGGAAACCAGATACTCGTCATGAAAATTTGCAATTCTTTGTTGAACAAATGTTCCCATGGCAAAGCTCTGTTTACCCGTCACTCATCCTGTCGGCTCGCCAGGATGCTGTGCAGCTGGACAGGCAATGCCCAAAGGAGAGGAGAGGAGGGGAGGCAGCCTCAGCAAATCTGAATGTGGCTGGGAGGCCTCGGGAGAGAGCAGTGAGCCCATATTTGCCTTTTAATCTTCTACCTGTGCACTTTACTGTATAAAATGGATCAATTTCTCATGGGCAATCCAATTTTGGGAAGGAGGGCTACAAAGGGGCTCGTCCTGAGCAGGCTGCAGGTGAAGGGTGCAGCTACAGCAGTGTCTGACCAGGAGGTCAGGGTGCACAGGGGCCACTGGAAGAACCTGTCAGGGTTTTTAGGATAAACCTGTTGGGAAAGCTCATCAGGTCCAGACTTGGTGTGATCACACGTCCAGAAGTGGATAGACACAAATGAGGGACTTTGAGGAGGAACTCCCCCCCCCGTCTTTTAAAGCTCGGTCTTACATGTTGAACAACTCAATTTATTTTTTCCACAGCAGAGGTGTGAAGTAGTGGTGCATTTCTGTCAGTCCTCTGCAAGCCCATCCCAGGATCTGGCGAGAATCCTGCTGGGCACAGCTTTCAGAGCCAGGGAGGTGCCGACTGCCTCCGACTTAACATTTTCTTACAGTGCCGCTGGGACTGGCGCGGGAGAACCGCAAAAGGGAAAGGCTGGATTTGAAACCCACCACTTGGACCCAGACAAAATGAAACAGGGAAAGTAAAAACAAGGGGAAACTTGGCCGCGGTTGCTCCTTTCACAGGCTCCTTGCATTGGGTCATAAGAAACCAGCCCATGGAGAGGTGGGCACGTTACCGTCTGCTGTGCCGTGTCCTGGGGAGCCGGGGAAAGGGGCCAAGGAGAGACCGGATCCTGGAAAGCAGCCCATGCTGCCTGCCAACGTGCGCTGCCAGAGGTGGGAAGTGGGGAAAATCATGCACGGCCTCTCCACGTCCTCTGCCGCTGGCGTGGGGCAGCCCAGGAGGAGCCTGTGGGCTGCTGCCCATCTGGGGTGAGGCGTGCATGGGGAGCACTGGGGTGTCTGCCTGTCCTGCACCCCCATTTCATCACCCAGTGCTGATTTAGGTGTCCCATTCCTACACAGGGTAAAGGGATTTGAGGTCTTCACCCCCTTTGAACTTCTGACCTTTAATGTTGGTGCATCACGTGCTGCTCTTGGCCACATCCCTCTCTTCCTTGCCCCAGCACCGTGTGCTCCCCAGCTTGCTGGGAGCCCTTTCCTGCTGCTCCACAGCCCAGGACCTCAACGTGCTTGGTGGAGATTGTCCCAGCTCTGGTTTTGGTGGGAGCCTGTCAGCAGCAGCTGCAGTAATGTCATTTATGAGGCTGTGCTGACAAACACCACAAAAGTTTCTGGTGGGGACATGTCTTAATCCTCCCCCACCACCCATCTTCATGCCTGAGAGTGTTTGAGATTCAGTTGTCATCTGGTCCTTGTCTCTGACCCCTTCCCCACCTCTCCTTTCCCTCCGAAGACGGTAAGTGCCTCTTCAGCACACCCTGCTGCAGCGTCTCATCTCAACAGGCCAAGCATTCAGTCTGTGCCAAACTGGCAGGCTGCTCGCTTTCCTGGCACGTGGCCTCCTTGGCTCTCCATCCAGACTGATTTCTTTTATTTTTATTGTTTTATTTTTTCCCCCGTCTTTAAAATTCACCGTTGGTTTTAATTAGGTGGCCATGGACTTGCAGCCCTGGTGAGACTGGAGGGCTTCCAAAGAGTAGGAAAGAGGAGATCTGGTGGCAGCAGCATTGCAACCCAGCTCAGGGTGACCCAGCTCATCTTGCTTTTGAGAGAGGGAAACTGGTCTGAGTCAAGGGCCGAGAGGTAGCCAGAGGGTTTTTTCCTTACTCCAGCATGCTCCCAGACTCCCTGCAGCTCCTGGAGTCACATCATGGAAATGACACCACGAGGACCCAGCGCCGATGCCAGGGTGTGGAGAGCACTGATGGCAGAGAAAGGTGATGGGGGCAGGTTCCCAGCCCTGAGAAACAGCTGGAAAATGGGCAACCCCCAAGGAAAAAGCAAATCTCTGAATGTCTCCTGTAGGGTTTCTGTCCTGGGGGGGTTTGGATCTTTCTTGGAGAGAAGGAGCTTACACAGAGGAACCCCATGGTCAGCTTGGAGAAAGTGGAGGCAGATGCCGTCCCTGCTGCAGCTTCCTTGGAGGAGGTTCAAACCCATCTCTGAATGGGCTCATGCTCATCTCTGAAATGAACTTTCTGCAAGGGGGTTTGTTCACCCTATGGTCCCTGCCCAAACAGGCTAACCTGGTGCAGAGTCTGTCCGGTACAGCCTTTCCTCATTGGGGAAAGAAGAAATTATTTATTTTCTCCTGTCCATTCTAAATCATCTAGACCTCAGGGGATGAAGAACTTCAGGGAGTCTGAACCAGCAAAGGATGTTTCAGGGATTTGATTTTTAGTGATTTCATCTGTGGATATATATTTTGAAGCAAGTGAATGGCTCCAGATTGACAAGATTTGCAGAGTCATCCCAGGACAGTTCTTAGAATAACCAGGATTTGGTTGTCCAGTCAGCACATCACTGATTTGGGGTGTACAGGAGACATGTCTTCTTCTTCAGAAGTGGGTTGAGCAGATGTGGTTCCTGCCTTGCCAAGCCCCAGAGGAGAGTGCACAGGTAGGTTGAGAGGGATAAGCAACCTCCAGTGGGAGCTGAGAAGGGATTCGGATGGGGCATCTGTTGCTGGGACAGAGTCTGCATCCTGCTCCTCAGCAGCAAACACATTTGCAGGGATGGGCAGCAGTCTGCTGTCGCTGCTGCCATCCAGCAGCTCCTGGGAGTCCCATCCTGCTCTCTACACCCTCCCCAAGATCTGGGAGAGAAGGCAATGAGACAAGACGTCAACTCTGCCCCAGGGCTGAGCCCCATGACTGCAAGAATCAGCCCTGAAAGCCCTACACGCTCTGCTAGTCCCCTGAAATATCCGAGTCCCTCCACCCTGCTGTTGTTCTTTCATTTTATTTTTAGATCTGCTGCTCCCGTTAGCTCTTTTCTATTTGTTTTTCGTTCTTATTATTCCTGGCTTCTCCCAGTGTTTTGGTTTCCCTCCTCAGCCCTCATCCGGATGTTTATTCTCGCTGCTTGTTTTTATACTTTCCCAAGGTGCCTCCTGGTTGTAGCTGGGCAGGGCTCAGTGTTTGCACTGGGCAGGCGCTCGCGCGTAACTGGGCTGAGACCAGCAGCTTAGACCATCACCTGGAGGAACTGAGCTGGTCCAGGAGCGAAGAACACCAGGGTGCTGCAGCCCACTTTTCTGCCTGCTCTCTTTCTTACCTGGGCATCTCAGAGGCTTGCCAAGGAGGAGCAGAGTGCTCGTCCCATTTTGGAGCATGGCTGGTGTATAAATGCGGCAGCTCCTCTAATAGAAGCCCTAGAAGCAAGGAAAAGACTGTGGGTGAATAGGAGTCAGCCCATCCCTGAGGAACTCAAAGGGGAAAACATGGTGATGTACCCAAGGTCACGCTGAGGACCTCTAAGAGCCCTGGAAGTTGCTTTTCCCACGTCTTCATTTGACCTGCCAGTGCGGTTGTGCCTCGAGGTATCTTGCAAATCAGATATGGCTATTGAGTGTCTCCACCTACTAAAACTCAAAAAGTTTTCTTTCTGCCTCATTTTAGGATAAACACACCCAAGTCTGGCTCTGTTCCTTCCATGCTCATCACTTTCCCGCACACATTGTACCTGGATATCTCTGTGCATCTTCTCCCTGCTCATTCACAAACATTTTTTTTGGGTTCCAGCTAAGACATCCCCATGGAGTAAATGGAAAGAGTTGTTACATTGCTCCACGGACCTACAGGCTAAAATCACATCTGTGACTGAGATCTATCATTGCCCCTGGTTTTGGAGGCAGGGAATGGAGGGTGTATTTGAGCAGAGCAGTGGATGCTAGCTGCGCACTTATTTGGGGAAATGAGGGTTTGCTCTCACCTACTGCCATCAGGGTTACAATAATTCCCCAGCCTCTCCCTGGCTCAGTAATTACCCAACCTCCCCGTGGCTTTTGCTTCATTTTGTGTCTAATTGGGAGGAAAAATGAGACAGCATGAAAAAGACATTGCAATATCTCATGTTAGGAGCCGTGGTGGCTCTGGGTATGTTATTATACCCTCACACATCTTGCACTCCCACCACGGCTGCTGAATTTCAGATATACACAAGCACATGCCTGTGTTTGCTGCAAGAACTGTCCCGGCTTCCCTTGTTAACTTATTTATCCCAGTGCAAGGGCACAGATTTTTATTTACTTCATTCTTTTGACATTCACCTGTGTTCCTCTTCTCATCCTAAAGCCTTTTCACTGGCGAGGTACCCAGAGCCACGTGGCCATGGGAATACAGCAGCCCTGTGGCTGTATCGGGGGTGAGGGAGTCGCTGGCAGGGAGTAGCTCTTACACTGTAGATGGGACCAGGTTATTCTCCCGTCTATAGGTATTTTTCTGAAGATCAACTCATTTCTGAGAGTGATGCAACAGTCTGGAGGAGCATTCCACATTTTCAGTACGGTTAGGGTGAGATTTGGCTTTGAGATGTTAAAGGACTGGCAAGGAGGTCTGTGCCTGGACATAGGGGCTTTTTATTGCTCCACTTCAAAGACGTTCAATAACGGGAGCAGGTGTTCAGGTAGGGAAAAACTCTTTCTTCTTTCCACGTGCCAAAGTGTGCCAGAGGACACAAAGGCATCCCCCCCCCAGAGTTACAGGGCTCCAGGGACGGTTAAAGCAGAACAGGCTGAGGGTTTCACATCAAAAACATTATCGTTTTGGGATGTGAAAGTCAGCTGACATGAGAGCCCAAGCTGTCGGGATCCTTTAGGTTTAGGGGGTGGGGGGAGTCAAAATGAAAAGCGCCTGGGTTTGCTGAAAGGAACCAAAACACGGCATTTTTTGGTCAGTTTGAGGCGAAAGACCAGCTGCCCTGCAGGGCTCCATGACTGCTGGGGTACAGAGGCTGTGCACATCAACACCTTGCATGAGTTGGATGTGACACCAGGTCGTGTCTCTGGGCACACGGCAGCTGCTTTTGGGCCATGCACTGGGCTGAGGAACCCCATCTGAGGGATGACGAGAGCAGAATCCTCCCCAGCGAGTCTGTCCCCAGGGGCTGGGGCTCCTGAATGGCACATACCAGTCTGAATGAGATTCAGCAGAAGAAATGGAAATGTTTCACTTTGCAGGCATCAAGTCACGTCCCCGCCGCTTGAAAACTTGGCAATCAGCCTGAGTCTTTTGCTTCTGTGCTTTTCCCGGATTTAGTATTCCACAAGCAGGGCTGACGTTCTGTAGCTTGCACAGTGCTTGGGATGAAAGCGAGTGTTGGAAAATCATGGGAAAAAAATCATTCATGTTTTAATGTGGAGAAATTTGGGTCATTTGCATTCAGAAATAGAGCTCAGCCTCCTCCAGAAAAACATACAGTGCAGGACATCTCTTGCGACGTGCTCGCAGGCATCCTTCCCTGTCCTTCCACCCAGCAAAAAGGGCCCATTTGTCAGATTCTCCAGTTTCTCTGCCGTCCGTTTTGACTCCCTTGCATATGAGCACACATACATATGCAGATATACATACCAGAGGAGAGGGGGTTGTGACTTTGCCCTTGTCCCTGAATAGGAAAGCATCAATTGCCATCACTTGTAGCAGTGGAGGGCTGCAAATATCTATATCTATATCTATATCTATATCTATATCTATATCTATATCTATATCTATATCTATATCTATATCCCTCTATCTCTATCTTTATATCTACATCTCTATCTCTATCTCTATCTCTATCTCTATCTCTATCTCTATCTCTATATCCCTCTATCTCTATATCTACATCTATATCTCTNATCGGTCGTATTAAACTATTTCCCAGAAGAGGCTGGCACTGGCAGGGGAAAGCAACAGGCTTCCCTCTCTCCGCAGGGCTCTGTCATCCACCGCAGCCTTCTCTGTAGCTGTTTCCCACTCATGAGAGAGACCCTTAACCACCCCTTCCATCTCACTGGTAATGCTTTCTCTGCACCTTTTGACATTCCCCCATTTCTTCTTCCATCAGTAGTTGTTTGCTGAGATCCTGGGCGTGCTCACACCCCATCACCCCCATTTTGCCTGGATAATCCTGCCTGGCAAGCCCGGACTAGAGCCGATTGATTCACTGTGGCCCATTTGCTGCAAAGTCACAGCAGGCCGGTGCCAAACGGTGGGCTCAGGCTCTGCTCTGGGCTCAAATCAAAGCTAAACGCTCTGCCACCCCACCTGAGCTCCGTGTCTTTGCCAGCCCAGGGATGCAAAGCTGGATGACCCTTATCTTGGGAGTACCCTTGCGGGGGTTGACACCAGCTTTTCAAGAAGTGGATGGATGTCACTCCTTCCCCAGATGGCTGTTTTTGGAAGGGAGGCGCCTGCCAGCCGGTGTGGTCACTCTTGTGGGTGGCTGGGCTGTTTAACTGCTGCGTTTCACAAGCAGCCCCCCTGCCCCGGGGGACTCAGCCCAACGCGCTCACCTACCCCTGAGTCAGCTCCTGGCCACCGGCACTGGGAACCGCAGCGGCCTTTGCTGACTGCAGGGAAACGAGTTTAATTACTGGGGGTTTTGGCAGGCCTGGGAGGCAACAGTGGCCCTGCTGTGCTACCACCAGGCTGGAGCATGTGCTCGGAGTGTTTCCTAAGCCTGGGAGGTGTCTGAAGGGGTTCTGGGACCTGTTCCCAGCACAAGGCACCCGTACAAATGCGCAGGGCAGGACTGGCAGCTGGAAGCTGCCTGCAGTGGGCAACGCAGCTGAGCTGAGACATCCCATGACATAGCCCTAAACATTCCCACCTCAGTTTTCTGGGCAGGAGACCTCCCCAAACCCGGTGCCAAGGGCTACGCGTTAGGGAGAAAAGGGCTCTGCTGACAGCATGAGCCAGGGAATGTGCTGCTGGGGCTGGAGGTGGCCAGGATGCTGCTGCCTTGCTGACAACGTGCCAGGGACCATGGCAATGAGCTGTGGAGGCTACACCCAGAGGAAGGATTTTGCCCTCCAGAGCAGGCTCTCCGAGGTTTTCCAGTAGATGTTGTTTTAAGAAACTGTTGTCTTTTCATTTTCTGGAGTTGAAAGCCTTTTTTTTTTTTTTGGAAAGACTTTTTTTTCCAGGGCTGGATTTATGCTCAGGTTAAAGAGAGAGCGTCAAAGGTTAAGGCTGGTCTGGCTACTAGATGAGTGACAGACACCCTCTGTTAACCCCTCTCCCTTCCCAAAGGGGAAGAGAAAGAGAATAGGGGAGACAGACTCATGGATTGGAAAAGAAAACTAAACCAGCTTTTATTAGAACAATAACAATAAAGTGAAATATATACAAATATATACAAAAACAACCCCCTCAAATGGCAATTATGTCATCATCACCACTGATGCTGTGCAGCAGGCATTGGGGTAGTCTTAGACTGGTCTCAGCAGCACATGGGAACCAGAATCAGGAAGAGTGATTCAGGAACCAGATTTCAGAACACACAGATCGGAATCAAAGACAGAATGGATGGAGTCCTCCTCG
>WEIS01020360.1:0-31401 GCA_013389965.1 Todus mexicanus | reverse complement strand
CCATGAAGGGATTTTGCTCTAGCAAAGTTTCTTTGGCAGATTTTAAAAGACTGTTGCAAGTATCTTCAAAGTTTTGATTAACAGTGTGTTTTTTGCACAAGTGCAACATTTTATTTTGCTTTTCTTGTAAATCAGCTCAGGTACTAATCTGGGGGCTATAGAGACTGGAGTTTGCTGCAAGTTATTAAAAAGTTGACGTGTTTGTTGTAAGCATTTCCCATAACTAGAAAATAACTGAGTTTGTTTTATTTTAAAACTGAGCTGGTTCTTTGATGTCATTAGATTTACAAAACAAAACTGTTTTCAACATAAACTACTTCAGGAGCAACAGTCCTTAATGAAAGACTGTGTTTCATGTTTTCTTCTTAGTCTATACTCCAGTTGTTTTAAAAACAGAACTGTTGGAATTTATATTCCTCAAGAGATCTATTCTCAAAAAACCAAACCAAAACAAAATTGAACAATTAAAAATAGAAGGTGTCACTTTAAGTTTTCAAAAGTGACATTTGAAAATTGAATGTACACTATTACGCAATCCCTTTGGTTTGTTTTGTTATGCAGTGACATACAATGTAGCATAACGACGCCTTGTTTTGGACAATGATGCACTTACGGTAGAGTTGTTTATTTTAACTCTGCTCATTTCTTGATTTCTATGTATTGCAAACATGTATAAGTAGCAGTTTTCGAGTTGCAGTTATGTTGCTCAAACTGCTCAAGGTTCCTGATTTAATCCTTCTCAGTTAGACAACCATGGAATGAAAACCAGCCAGATAATAAACCTGCACTTTTGCACTAATCTGAGCCTAAACGCATGATATCAAGATTTAACATTATTTTTCAGGGTGACACTGTCGGCTCACTCACGCAGCATTGCTCAAACCAAAGATCAGAGCCGCAGACAGCAGTCTCCTTCCAAAGGATGTTTGCTTCTGGCTTACAGTAGCTAATTCATACAGCGGTGGGAGCTCGGTGATGATGATGCCAAAATTGGGACCTGAGGTAAAAGGAAAAGTGCTGAAAAGCAACTGCTCTGATATTTTTTCCACGGTTTAAGGCAGCCCTCTAGAGACAGGAGGGAGTGGTGCAGGGGGGCTGCCCGATTTCACCCCCAGAAACCTGGGCAGGGACTTTGATAGTAATAAACAAATAAGTTTCCTTTTCATTTTTTTCTTTGCCTTTTTTTCAGTTTGTTTATTTTTATTTGGTTTGGGTTTTTTTGCTTTGGTGTGTGGTTGGTTTTTTTTGCATTCTGTTTTTTAATTTGATATGAAGCTTCTCCACTTATCTGAAAAACGAATCACAGCAAGTCTTTAACTCACAATCATTTCCTTTTATAGCCATTTCAATATTTTGAATTATCTTATCAATGCTTATCAATATCTAAAGGGCAGAGGGCAAGAGGATGGGGTCAGAATGTTGTCAGTGGTCCCTTCTAACCTCCACCATTCTGTGATTGTCTATGCTTAGCCAGTATCTGGGGCTTATCTACAGCAGTTGCTCTATTACCCTATAACCCTTCCCCAGCCTAGAAGTGGAAATAGGAAAAGGAGAAGAGATCTGTGGGTTGAAATGAGAACAGATTTAAAGTAAGAACAAAACTAATATTAACACTAGTGCAAATATAAACATAAAAAGTTATATTCAGCCCAGTGAATGTGTGACTGTCACAATAAACAGGAAAGCAGCCCTTGGGAGCAGAATGGTAAGCAAAGCCCTCCAGGGATGGTAGCCCTTCAGAGGAGAAGGAGGAGAAGCAGCAGGAGGAAAAGGGGGAGAAGGAGCCTCCATCCTCAGCATACTTCCCCTTTTATAATGAGTGTGACATTTATGGTCTTGGATACATTTGTTAGCCAGCTCTATTCAGCTGCCCTGGCTGACTGGATACTGGCAATGGCTTTCAGACCATGGCTGGCTTATGATTCTATCCCAGCAAAACCAGGACATGAACATAGAGATACTTTATCCAGGTGGAAGGGAATTACTGCTCTGAGAACAAGGTACCTGGGATAAGGCTGGGCAGCAGCTCTATCAACAAACTGACCAGAGCACGCAGGTACAAACAGGAATGCCGAAGTATCTCAGGGAATTTGGGGGTAGATGTTTAAGAAATGCACAAGGTTAATTCTGCACCTGGATGAAAATTTGCACTTGAAGTTTTTCCTGTATGATAGTGGCATCAATGAGCTCTTAGGACTGGAATGAATTGGAGCAATAGACACACCCTGATCACACCAAACAGCTCACCTTTAACTTTAACTTCCACTTGCCTATCTTTTCTCAAGCCCCTATAGCTGCTATATCCAGGAGCTTTACATGCCATCTGGTCAAGCCTCAAAAAAACAGCGCTTCTGGCAAGGAAGGGCAGTTTGAGATAGAGGGTCTCTGTGGGATCTCTCTGCTGAGCTTCCATCTGCCACAGCTGGTACATGAGATTTTCCCATCTGGCTCTGCCTACTTCAGATGGTTTCCCTACCCTGTGGGCTGGTGATGTGTGACCCTGAGAAAGCAAGTTTTCATAGGGAAAACATGCAATCAGCATCTTTGGAACTTAGGTCTGGTTTTTCACTATCAGCAGCTTTTGAGGAATATGTCATATATGCAGTATAAGAACCATTCCATCCTTGCTTCTTGTCTTCTCTGCCCCAAACCAGAAGAATCTATCTACCAGTTTGATTTAACAATAAAATCCAAAGTCACTTAATCTTGTATGTTACTGAGTTCTCTTCAAGGTCGGTTTTAAAGGAAATCGCCTTCTTCTAAAAGGGTAAGAGTAGATTATAGAACAAAAATGACACAGTGTTAGAAATACACAGTGACTCCTATATAAAATACCTCTCACTCAAACTAGGTATTTGATAAACCAGTCAGTTCACTGGAAGAACCACAGTGATGTTCATTTTAATGGGAACTGATACTGGGTATTCATAGAATTATAGAATTGTTTAGGTGAAAAAAGACTTCTGAGATTGTCAAGTCCAACCACCCCACAGTGACTTTCTTTTTCTTGGACGGAGGAAAATAATTCTAATAAACAATGGTGGAGTTAGTGTCTTGTTTCTTCATGTGGTTTTGTTTGTATATTTTTCTTGACTAGCACTTAAAAAATGTTCAATTCCCCCAAAGGAAGTCTGAGATATTGCAGAGTATCAGATTGTTAGGTGTAATCATCTGTGTATGGACATTTGCTGGCAGTTTCCTGTGAATTTAGGGAGTGTTCAGACAGAGCTTGTAACTAGGCTGTTGGTGTTTCACAACCTTTTGGATTAGCACCTTTATTTATGTTTGACCAATTAAAATGTCTTACGTGATGCTCAGTTTGGCAACCCAAACCTAGTCCCTCGGGCATCCTGGTGATGAAATAAGGCAATAGCAACCACAAAATGACTGAAGTAGAACAAATCCTCAAAAAAACTTGTAAAGGGTTCAATTGACTGGAGAAGTTATTGGTGTGCTTGAATGACTAGGATAATGCTGTAGGAGTGCGTCTGGCACCTTGGTGTCACATCTGCACTTGTGGTGGGAAGCTGGCGCTGATAGTGTGAAATTTGGTAGACTTTCATGTTTGATTCAGGTATAAGAAATCTGAGTGTGTTGGAACCAAAGTTGGGTCCAGTGCAAAACCTTCAATCTGAATAGTCCCACAACCACCCTCTTGTTTTTTAGCGTCAACTCTGAGAATTAGGAAAGCAAAATAAAGAAGTCTGCTGGGGTTGCTGTTTTGTGTATGCCTTTCAGAATGGCTTTCACTTCTCTTGGAGCACACAGATGTTGTGCTTTGTGCATCCAGATGGATGTCTGGAGCTTTTATAAACAATTTGGAAAACAACTGTAATTTCTAAATGTTGTGTATTTATTTGTTATGGGCTTGTTTACTTTGGTCCACATCTGACAGAAACAGTTGCAGCCATTGAACCGAACAGAAATCTGGGATACCAGAGCATTCTGTGCTTTCTGACCTCTCTCTGTTACAGAGCTTGCTTGTGAGAAGGTTTGCTATACTCCATCCGTCATCAACACAGGCAGATACCTCACTACTGCCGCCTTCTCCATAACCACAGAATGGTACCTCAGTCTCCACTGAGCTCAGTCTCAGCCAGCTGGGGTTTATTCAGCCAAAGGTGTCTATCAGGTACACCTCAACCAGTTGTGTGAGAACCTTGTACAGCTCAACAGAAATATGTGATGTGTTGGCACATGTTGATTTGGAGTGCGAAAACTACGTAGTATCTGGTGAAACCAAGAGTCAGGTTTAGACCAAGGGAAAGGGGAGATACTCTTTCACTCAGTGCAGAGTTAACCAGTGTGGATGCTAATAGTGTGACCAGGTTCCAAAAGCGTCTGGGCAAATTTACGGAAGAAAACCCCATTTGGTCTTTTAAATACACAATCTCTCTGTCTGACTGAGAAAGTCTCTACTAATCAACCCCTAGATTAGCGATTACACTAAAACATTTCACTATAAGTTGTCCTGTTCTTTCCTAAGCATATGCTATGAGCCTCTACTAGGAAACGGATAATAATGCTAATAAACTTTGCCCAGATGAAGCACATCTGTTCTTTTGGTCATATTCAGTAAGGAAGGCCTGAAATGTTCAACATCCCATAGAATCAGGTCCCATCACCCCGAAAACTTCGTACAGACTGATTTCAGCAAGATGTACAAGTCCCAGTGGCGTTAATCTTTGGCAAGCACTTGTACACCTGCTCACACATCTTGAGGAATCGTAGCTGTAGATCCTCAACACATAGGTTATATGTATTTAAATGAAAGATTTCACTGAATTTAAGATGCTTTTTGGTCACATCTTCACGCCTTACAAGAGTATTAACAGAAAAGTCACATAAACCTCCTTGCCAATGTAAAGTCTATTTCTGTTGCCAGCTTTTGATATTTGCC
This sequence comes from Todus mexicanus, assembly GCA_013389965.1. Lineage (NCBI taxonomy): Eukaryota > Metazoa > Chordata > Aves > Coraciiformes > Todidae > Todus > Todus mexicanus. Next base: position 26,501 of record WEIS01020360.1, on the reverse strand, counting down.
TGCCTGCCTCCTTATTTTTCATATTGACACCTAAAATGCCCCTAAAATACAACTTATCTGTGAAATTATAGTTATTGCAGCATCCTTCTTCCACGGGCAGGGAGACTGAGCAACTGGAGGTTTAAAATAACAGCCCTGTGTAATTTGGTTGTGCTTTTTTGATGCACTTGTTTTCACCTCTCCTAACCCCGTGCTAGCATGATAAGCATAATCATTTTCTCCCTTGTACTATATTTGGGCCATATACTGGAATTTGATCCAACAGTCACCATTTGCTAAGGATAAGAAATGGCTTTAATGCCATACTCCGACACCTGAATCCTATCAATTTTTCCCTGTTTCATTTCTTCCAATAACCCAACCAATTGGCTTGAGCAAGCAATTCAGGAGAAAAAAAAAAATAAATGTAATAGAGGTCCCTCTTTTCAGAAAAGGTACTTCTGTCCAATTGCTTTCATCTTGAGAATAGAGCTCTGAGGTCTGTTTCAAGGGATGTCCTTCAGCAGGCAGCATGAATTGCAAAATCAGTCACACAAATGGCCTACCATATATAAAAATAACAGATATATCAACAGGGCTGAAGCCAAGCAGCAGTTAAAATAACTACTAGATTCAGTAACACTAAACTTACAACAGACAGATGCATCTAGAAAGGAAAAGCACAGGCCTTTTTTAGTTTGATTTATATTATGACTTCAGTTTTTATTCAAGGTATGAAACATTCCGAAGAGCAAATGCTGAAAATTGAAAAAGATTGCCACAGCAAAGTGAAATACAGTGTGAGTGTAAAATTGATAGGGGAATGTTCCTGTCTCTAATGAAAATTTGAGATAGTCTCTGTGGTGGAAGAGCCTTCTTAGATGGATGCTGTCATCGCTGCTCATGTTGCACGTTGTTCTGTTGTCTTCATTGTGGCTGCTTTAGGAATAAGTTTTACCCTGCTGGTGCTGGCATGATTCAGCAACTCCTTTTTAGACTGAGCCGTATTTATTCGTACTAGTTTTCTGAAAGTTTTGGAAGTGTTCATCTGGCGAGTTCCAGTATTTCCAAGCTGGTTTTTCCCAAACAGCTTTTTCAAGATCCATCCAAGCTCACAAGTAAGAGAATAAGGATGACCATAGAATAATAAAATGCTTCTGGGTTAGAAGGGACCTTTAAAGAACTATTTTGTAAGTTGTTGCTACCCAGACAAAACTCAGAGTGGGACTAGATACCCCTCTGTGTAATAAAACTTGTGCAAGTGGATTTAGCTGAGGCTACAAAAACGTTGGAGAAAATTCAGACCTAATATGTCTTTAAAGTCTGAAGTGTTTGACCTGTGCCCAAGGTTCGATGAGTCAATAGATTTCTTTCCAATGACTTAAACTGAATGTGGAAGAGTTCCTTTCTGAACTGTTAATGATGCCTTGCATAGCCCTGGGTTGATTCACTGCTTTGGAAGACCTGAAGATGAATTTCCCATAGCCCTAATACTAACCCGAGTACATTTTCTGTTGTGCTGGCAGCTGTTAGGTTTCCAGGAGGGCTGATAATCCATTTTATCAGATGGTTTTCAAGGGGTGAAAACAGGTGTACCAGGCTTCATAGGGAGTATCTGGAGACCCCACAGGGTAAGAGGAGAAATGTGCTTTCAGGATTTTGATAGCTTAAACTGTGTGAAATATGTCAGTAATGTTTACTTAGTCATTAGGCATGTTTACTTAGCAATTGGTAATATTTAGTTAGTTATGTTAGTAAGGAGGATGTCTTTTTAGACTCTGGAAGTCAGGCTTTGAAGCTCCTGTGCCGCGGAGCTGAATATAGAATCATAGAATCATTTACACTGGAAAAGACTTTTAATATCATCAAGTCCATCCCTCAGCCCAGCACTGCCAGGCACCAGTAACCATGTCCCTCAGCACCTCATCTACACGGCTTTTAAATCCGTCCATGGATGGGGACTTCACCACTGCCCTGGGCAGCCTCAGCCAGGCCTTGACAACCTTTTTTGGGTAAGAAATTTTTCCTACTATCCAACCTAAACCTCCCCTGGTGCAACTTGAGACCGTTTCCTCTTGTCCTATCACTTGGTCCTTGGTAGCAGAGACCAATCTCACCTGGCTCCAACATCCTTCTGGGGAATTGTAGAGAGTGAGAAGGTCTCTCCTGAGCCCCCTTTTCTCCAGGTTGAACAACCCAGCTCCTTGAGCTGCTGCTCATAAGGCTTGTGCTCTAGACCCTAACTTGCAGAACTCCTCAGAGGTGGCTGATGATTTATGAGAGAACCAGGATGGGGGTGTGACTAAAGAACTGATAGGGTATCCCTGGAGACCTGCTTCTCCTTCTGGAATCTTTCAGAGACTCCTTGTACTCAGCCGCTTTTGAGGGAAAACCCCTCAAGTTTCTGAGGATTTCTTTAAACCCTTGCTTTCAAATTTCTCCTCGATTCGCCTCCTGTTTGCAAGTCCCAGCTCCTCTCCAGCTGGGCTGGGGATTCACCCACGATATTTGCCATCACCACCCGTTGCTGAAGCGATGCTGGACACCCCAAAATCCACACCCCTCCCTAGTACCTCCTAGTCCCCGCATCCCCCGCAGCCACCACGGGGTGGGGTGGTCGAGCTGCGGATGGGTCCTGCTCCCCCTCAGCTTCCCCAACCCCCGGTATAAGCAGGAATTTCGAACTGATTCCTGAAAGACTGAATCAAAATGGAAATGGAGAAAAAAATCCCATAGTAAGAAGTCTATTGCCCAAACGCTGCTGAAGTTTGTCTGACTGGGGGAAGCGTTGCTGTTAAAAGAAAAAAAAAATTACTTAGAGATACCGTGGCACCTGTAACCCCTTGGACCTTGGAGTCCTTAATACTCTGCAGTCACCTATCACACCTTGCGTTGAAAGATCTCGGCTTGCACAGCTTCAGTTTCATGCTCATACTGCAAGTGGGTAAACTGAGGAAAGGCGACAATCTGACGGAATCATGCAGCAAAACAGTAACACTAAACAAAACTGGGGATTTTGGTGGAAACGGGGATTTAGAGACCCCTCAGACCTGGTAGAGAAAGGATCACTCATGTTTTTTTCCACAAAGAAGCTCTCAGAAGGGAAAGGGAAATGCTTATCAAATACAAACCCAATACTGAATTCCCTTTATGATGATCACACCACCTGTGATGCTACAGGGCAGGCACTGGGAAAGTCCCAGACTGGATTCAGTGGGAGACAGGAGCTGGGATCAGGAACTGGATTCAGGAGCTCACAGACTGGGACTGAAGGCAGAACAACAAAGAGTCCTCGTGGGATGCTGACCATTGAAGAGGAAACCTTAACCATTGTGATCCATCAGCTTTATACCGAATATGACGTATATGGGATGGAATCTCTTACTGGTGAGTTTTGGGTCATCTGTCCTGTCTGCTCCTCCCTGTAAGTAAGAACTTTTTACTTACTTTTTACCCTTTCAGTTAGAGCACCCGAATATGGTACACAAGATTTAACAGTGACCTTAGTTTCTATAGGAGCAAGTATAAGCAAGAGCCTTTCTGCACACTAATTCTTGGTAGTAGCTCTAATCATGGAGCGCTACCACTGCCAGAAGAAGACACTGCATGCAAAAATGTGCCATTAACTTCAGAAAGCGCAGTTACTTAGAACAGACTTGGCTAAAAAATAAAATCACCGAATGGAGAACTGGTTCTTTTCTAGCTCAAACTAGGACACTCTTGCTGAGGTGAAGTAGGCTCTAAAATTCAATCACTGCAGGTGATGGTGGCATTCTGTCTTTGTACCATCCCATATGGCAGTTTGCCTTATGCCTTGATGCTGCTCAAACTCCTGTGTTCAGGAGGTCTTGCTGAATATGCATATAGTGCTTTGAGACTGATGGAGAGCCTGCTCTGCCCACAGCTGTCCAGAAGGTAGAAATACGATTCAGGGAAAAGTTGCTCTTTCTCCTGAAAGGTTTTTATTCTGCTGTAGAAGCCCAAAGGCTACTTCGCCCTACCATTACAGGCTGCTGCTTTTATGAGTTATATGCACCGCTGAGGCCAAGATGCCATAGAGTAGATTAAAGGCGGGAAAAAAGTGTTCTCTACAGTGCTGCTTCCAGCTCCCAGGGCATACAGGGGGGTGAAGGGGCAGGCACTGGTGTGGTTAAATCAGCGTTAGGTGCATAAATGCCTTTGAGAGTCTGGGAATGATTATTTAATTCTCCCTTTTACTGTAAATAGCAAGGGTAGGGGAGTGAGTACCTGCTATGTCACATCCAGGGCTCTGCCTGTCTGTGGGCACGGGAGGTGTCACAGCGTAGCACAGTCTCCTCACCACTCACGTCTTGGGGAAAATATGCCCTGGGTTCAAACCAAAGAGCCAGGGCAAGCATGGAGAAAATGTGTCACCCACCAAGAGAGGAAAATCGACAAATGTCCATGAAGGAAGCCAAAGTCACCAGCGCAGGTTCACACCCTGGATTTGGAGTTGGCAATCTGCCTTTAAGAGCTGTTAGGGGTATTCCCAAAATGCTACAACTGCCTTTTGCCCTTCCTCAGCGCGGCTCTGAGGGTCCCATCGGCACGGTCGTGTTAGGGAAGGTCTGTGGTGAAGTTTGTGGCTGCTTCAGTCTTCATGAGCTAAGTAGGGTCAAGCTTTATCAATGCTCGGCTGATGATTCACTAAATGGCATTCTTCCTCTGCTCTTAAATGTCATGTGTCAATCAGGCTCCTGCTCTAAGCTACCACTATTCCTGATTGAGCTTCCAAGACAGTTTCCCCCAGATAGCAGTCTTCATTGCCAAGTCTCACCCAGGACACATACGTACCCTGGATAATGTATTTGCAGAACTTACTGAATTACAGCTACTTAAAAAAAACCCCAAAAAAGTATTCCAAACAAAATGAGATTAAAATTATCTCAGTTATACCTGTTTTCAATGTCTCTTATATTTCACTTCACAAAAAATCATGACGACTGCTTTCATTTTGTCGGTGATTTACAGCAATACACCCTGCGGCAACTGCTTGTGCTCCTGGGGTTACAGTCCCTTAAGATTTTTTCTCTGCTCTTTATTGCTTCTGTGCAATTATTTCTTCTGTTCCAGAGGATAACTGAGCGAGATAGAACCATATGAGTGTTCCTGTTATTACTTGTGACGGCTAAAACACGCTAAGGGGGATTTCTTGGCATTAGGAAATTCTCTAGTAACTTGCAGCCAGAAATGAAGACTGGAGAATTTAAATCTTTTAGAACTGAGTGGCTGAGGCCATAAATATAAACCCACCTCAAGATTCAGACAGCTGGGAAATTCCAGTAGTATGCAGCTAAAATTACCCAGACTTCACATTTATTGGCAAACTTGGGAAGCAACCCGAAGGCTTTTCCTGGGAATTTGACATCAGAGGCAAGTAACTGATGGTGGCACAGGTAAGAGCTGGTTGACCAGCAGTAGATACCGGTTGTGGTCATGCAATATCAGCAGACAATTCTACCACCTACCCACAGTGCAGAAACTCAATGCAATGGATCGCTCTTTTCCCAGCCTTCTGGATGTGATACAACTGCATTATTGCAGTAACAATATATTCCTCAAAATTTCCCTCATTATTTTCCAGAATCGGTGACAAAAACAATTTTTGCTTTCTTCATTATTCAGACTTGTTGATAATACTTTTTTTTCCCCCAGCAAATATTCGTAACTATTCTTGTTTGCTCACAAAATCAGGTCATACCTTGTTTGTCTTCTCCTTAGTTCTCCTTATCAGATTTAGTTCGGGCTGAGAATTTTGACATGAAAAAAATATTCTATCCTAGAAAAATGAATGCAAATCAAGGATTTGATTTTGTTTTGTTTTGTGTTGTGTTTTAATTTTTTCTTGAATAGCAACATGTGTGGATATTTTTCCCCAGCAATAGTGGACCAAGCAACCAAACACACATTTCTATTACCCACACAGGCTTTCAGTGACATCACTTGTAGCGTATGGTGCTGAATCTTTCCCTGAGGCTGTTGTTTATATCAAATAGTTTCCTGATTAAATACTTCACCATGCCTCTGTATTTTTATAGTTTACTTAATTAGTTCAGTTGTTAAGCTTAAAAATGTGCTGTCAAGATCAGTTGGAGGGTTTAAGACATGCTTTGGATGCACCTTGTCCCCTGGCTGTATAACTGTGTCTCCAGCATCAGCAGATGAAATGACAGTGGCTTCAGTGAGTTTCCAGAGGGCTGAAAAAAAGAAAATACCCAGAACAATGTCTGATATGTCAATTAAAGTCTCTTTTTGAGGGCAGGCTGTGAGAAATGACTGTTTTTACAAACAGGCTTTTGAGATCCAGCAGTGGTATACTTGGCGTGAGCTAAGAAGAAAAACTGCTACAAAAGAATCACAGAATCACAGAATTAACAAGGTTGGAAAAGACCATAGAGATCATCAAGTCCAACCTGTAACCTACTACCTAGACTATCACCAACCTATTACCCAATATTATCTCATAATCTAAATCTTGTCCCTGAGTACATCATCCAACCTCTTCTTGAACACTAAGAGAAGTGACAGACGAGAGTTATGACTCCTCTTCTCCATATGAATACTGAGATTTTGTTTTCAAACTAGACTGCCCATTCCCTTCTCCAGTGTGATGTTTGCCATGGACACATGGAAACGAGACTGAAGAAACCAGATGCCATCTTGTATCAACCTCCTGTGCTTTTCTCCACTTCACAACAACAGGTAATTGAGAGCTGAGAGGTAAGCTTTGCTGGTCACTGTATCTTGCAGGTTTTATTGTTGGTGGCAAGATTTATTTGCTTAGATATGTCCTTCTTGATTCTATGTTTACCAAAAGTGAAGTAATTGGAGCAATGAGATGTGGTGTCTCTGTTATTGAAAAGAAAGGTGTTATGAAGCATAGACAGCCATTTAGTCTGATCAGACTGACCATGTAAGATGTGCTTCTCTGGAAGCCTATTACGTTACCTAAATTTAGAATGCACCGTAAATCACGTAAAACAAATCACATGGGGATTATTCATCCTGTGAAAAATGTGGGTGAGAAATCACACCTTTGATTCTAAAAGATGAAATGTAAATTGTACACAGCCTAGTGCAACCTGGGTCACTTATATTGCCTAACGTCCTATGTGTCATTTATGAAGTGGTAACATACGGAGCTGGGTGCTGACAGGGATGACAAACTGCATTTCTAGAAGAAGCAATGGGTGTTAATCAACTATTTGAAAGGCCTAAAATAAAGGGAAAATAATAATGATGTTGATGATAAACATGATGACTTGGGAGATTAAAAAGCAAGGAGGTTTCCCTGGGTGTGACTTTAAGCCTGATGAAATCCAGATCAAGGCTTCAGCACAGTAGTGATGAGAAAATTTCATGCTATAGGCATCTTGTTCATCTGTGCTGAGGTGTGCAAGGCTTGGAATTACTTTGATAAACCTGGGATAGACAGCAAGAAGAAGAACAACAACAAAAACATATGCAAAGCATAATTTGTTTTGGTCATAAATACCTCTAAGCAGATGTCAGAAGGTTTAGCTGAGTCTGCATATTTTCATTTTTTGAAAAGAAGGTTGTAATAAGGAAGTGGTTGAAATTAGACATAGTAACCTGGTGACTTTAATGAGTCTTTAAATCAAAGATACAGAAGCTTTGAAGATGAATTAATGTTCAAAAGAAGTGGCAGAAGGTGCTGGATGAGATGCCAGGCTTAACCAGAATGATAATTTTGTTAGAAGCAGTTTTGGGGAAGAACATAGTTTATGAGGAATAGAAAAACAAAAGTTCTCAGTGTTATTAAGGAAGAGAATGAAATGAGAAATCACAGAAGTCAAATTATTGGGGAGGATTTTAATACAAACAGCAAAAGCTTGATTAGCCAGGTAGCTATCAAAAGGAAAGAAGATGGATTATTGTGCAGAAAGGATATTTTAGCAGTTGGAGATAATCCATATAAACCCCAAACTTAATGGAAGTTCTTCATTTCTTTAGAGACGAAGACAACAAGCACAGCGGAAAAAAACAAATTGAGAAAGTGAATGAGGGTATGAAAATGGAAATTACTGCATCAAACTGCTTCATAAATGCAGATTGTATAAAAACAGTTTGCATCAGAGAAAGCCGAAGAAACTGGCCACAAGAAATGTCATCCAACACCCATTATTTCTAAGAAGAGTGTCAGTTCACAGGCTGACAACTGCAGACAAGAAAATAGCAAATAACATATAATGAGAAAAGGGGAAGAAGTAGGGAACTTTTCCACTAATGCCACTGAGGAAAAAAAACCCAACAACTCTGTTTTCGTGTTAATCTGTGACATAATGGCATAATGTTTGAAACGAAGAAAAAACCCCAAATTACTAAGCACTATAATTTGCTGTGTCTTTTGATGGGCTATATGTTGCAGTACACAAGGATATGAAAAGTACTCTGCAGATGGCACCATTCCTATAGATTTGCACAGGAAAAGATCAGTGTGTAGTTTCTTTACACAGCCTGAATGCTCAAATATTCTCAATTTTTATTGATGACCAGCAATTGTGGGGTTCAACAGATCTCGCTTGTGCTCAGGCTGTGTGCTTTCTTGGAAATATGCAGGAGTTGTGATGCCAGCCAAGCACACAAATGCATGGAAAAGCTTTCCTGGAGATGATGACCTCCTTTGAGTGAGCTTGCTGGTAGTACAGCTGAACAAAATACAAATGCCACACGAGTCTTAATAAAAATGATGAAATCAGCACCAGTTCCTGCCAGTGTAAACACAGGGCAATTTTGAGCTGATCTTTCTCGCGCTCATTGTAACTGTAGGGGAAGATGGAAGTCAAGGGAGTCACGGATGAGATATTACTCATCGTGGCCATTTTAAATGATTTCCCCAGAGGCTGTAATTTCTTCGAGGAACTCGCTCGCTCTAAGTCATTTCACACACTAATCATGCCCATAATTTATTCTGCAGATATCTGCACTTCTGTGGTTTGCTTTTGGTCCTGACTAATAGCCCTCTGGGGTGGCATGTTTCACCAAGTGTCCCACTGGGGACCCCTGAGCCTGCCCAGGTCCTGCAGCTTTCTAGGACTGTTTGTGGGGACATCAACTTCTCTGTCTCTAAGGCGGTAATCCTCAGAAGGATGGGAGGCACTGGAGTCTGGAGTTTGGATTTAGCACTGAAGGATGGGTTATCCCAGGCAAGTCTTTCCAAGATGAATACTCAAGTACCTCTTACATATTTTTCAGGAAGCCAGTGGGGACCAGATGGCTCACGAGGGAACTAGTTAAGCAGAACAGAGNTTGAGAAGAGGCCAACATCGAGTCATTTCAACCTAATTTCCTGAGATGAGAGTACAGAAGAGGAAGCTTTCTCTGCTTTCATGCAATTATTGCTGCCTACTGGACTCCCTGGACTTCATTGCATTTAAAATAGGTGGAGTGATCTTTTCCTCAAACTCACAACATGGTGTGATGAAATGGTACAGGAGGGTGTCTGGTGTTCTCTGAGGTTGTCTTAGAGCACAAGAGCACTGAGCTTTAGCAGAAGAATGGATACTGAGAAGCCAGGAGCTGATACATCTCTCTGCATCGACCTACCACTCCAGAGACCTTCCCAGTCACCCAGGGAGATGTCCAGATACTGTATAGGCTCTGAGAGCAGACGGTTTTTCAGCTTGCAGTTTTAAAGTTAGGTGCCAAATTCCACTTAAATTCTTGTTTAGGTAATTTAATCCTGTATTGGATCCAGTCTTCAGCTGTATCTGCCTTAGTTCACCTGTAAAGCATTTTTGTCCTGAGGCTGGAAGCCTTTTGGAAGCAGGTGTCTGTTCTCTTTAGTTTACAGAGAAATTAATACAGCAGGGTCTTGAGATGATGTCATGACTTCTTGGTACAAACTGAGCCAGGAAGACCAGGTTAGAAACACTGATGTCTTTTGTTTATGCAATGTGAATATAAAATGTTATCAAATTAGAAGATAAACAGTGTGGAGGATTATTTTGCAGCAATGTCTTGTTAGCAGGGTAAAAGTGTCCATTAGTGGCTCTGCTAATTGCTGGAATATTTTACAGTCAGGGAATTTCGCTTAAGAATCTCTTGGCCGTGTAAGAAACAGGAAAAAAAAACCACCCCAGAAAGCAAAACAGGTAAGACTGAGCATTCAGGACAGACCTGTGTCAGGAGACAGGCTTGTTTGAGAGAATTAAAATCACAGTTTGTCCAATGTAACCAGACAGTGAGTATGCAGTCTTTGGCTATTTATAACTCAGAAATAAGGCAAGCAGACAGCTAATATAGCCAGGGGCCAGCAGTAACAGAGCAATGCCGTTTTATTAGCAAGCCTAGGTGGACATGCCATTTGATATATCCATGTGCAAAACTATTTTTATCATCTGAATGCTGAAGATGGTCACAGAAGCTTTAAATATGAAATTAAATAAAATTAAACCTTACTGAAGATAGCCGGGGTCCCTCGGGCATGCGGAGTCTCTCAGTGGCTTAGACAATAGTTGTAGAGAGAAGCAGACTAATCACAGGGGACTTCAGTTTGTATGAAAAAATCCAACATAGCCACCTTCAACATAAAAAAAGAACCATTTTCTAGATACATGTGGCAATTATCAACCAGTAGAAGATAGTAGCTGCCTATTTATTAGCTTCTGCATGTAGACTTTCTGACACATGAATTGAAAAGTAATTCTGTTCAATTAAAACGTTGCCATCAAAATAATTACATTGACTCATGAGATTTCAGTTCCATTGGCCAGTGGATCCCATCAGCTGGGTAATTAGGCAGCATTAATCAGTTAAGCTGCAGCAGAGGCTGTTAGTTGCTTTAATACACTCATATTTCTGTCTTGCAAAGATAGCTTTGTGTTGTAAAAATAAAATGAAATAATTTGCCCCAGTTGATGACATTTCAGGTGTTTCAGTTTATTCTTTGCTGTACCGAGTTTCTTGCCTTGCAATATTTGCTGTGATGTGCCATACTCTGCTGTTGTGCTGAAGCCCCAGAGAGGCTGTGACAGTCCCTGGGTTGACTCCTCAGCAGCTCCACCATCCCTGGAGGGAAGCTACCCATCGCAGGAGAGCTGCACATCCCATGAGGGCTCCAACAGCATTAGCATATTTGTCTTTCAATGTCAGGGTGGGAAGTTTCACCCGTTTTTTATTTGGGCAGGTTTGTCTTCAGCTAATAGCTTTCTTTTTATATAAATATATATTTTTTTTTTAGTTTTTACAAAAACAGTTTATGAGGAAACCAGCAGGGTTTTTTCTGTCAGTTTTCATATTCTTAATTAAAAAAAAAAGTCAGTGAAAAGGTTTAACCACCTTTTCTTAAAACAGAAAAAGAAAAAATTCAATTTCTTCCCTTAAATATTTACAGTCTAAACTTTTCAAGAACTGCATAATAACACAAATATGTAATAACTTTGTAGTATCTTTTTTTTAGGTAGAACCTGTGGCTGATGGGACCATCCAGGAAGAGACAAGGTAAGTATCCCTAAAGATACTCATAACTTGAGATATTTCTTATTGCTTACTCATCCCTGTGCTCAATATATATTCCTTATGAAGATTTCCTAATTGTGCAAAAATTAGATAATATTAGCAATGGGTTAACCTCCTATTATACTGCATTCCAGTAGCTTCTATTTCTCTCCATAAAGAATTTACTCTTCTGCAGGGATTGTTCATCATTATTATCAATACAAGACAAACTATTTCCCCCCAAGATTTGTCCTCCACTTCTTTTTTTAGGTCTGGAATACCCTTTACTCCAATTTTCTTTATTTTCTTTGTATGTGTCAGTGAAAAGACAGAGTTTCCTCAACAGCCAGGCCAATATTAAACAATTGGTTTGTTATTTTAAAATAACTGGCATGACCTTCATGTTCTGTATACAACTTTACATTCAAGTTGCAAAGTGGTCTTGATGTTGTTCATGACTAACAATTCATTAACATTTTATTTCCTCCCCAAAATCATAGAATCATAAAATGCTTTGGGTTGGAAGGGACCTCTAAAGATCATCTAGTTCCAATCCTCCTTCCATAGGCAGGGACACCTCCCACTACACCAGGTTGTTCAAAGCCTCATCCAACCTGTGTTTCTTGAATGTCATTCATCTTATGGTGTAACGGGAAGCTGAGGAGCATGGAAATGTGAGGCTAGGTAGCACATCACCATAATGGGCTGCTTTTCTGCATGATTTTTGTATTTGAATGTACTGAAATTGGACAGACATGGTAAAGGAGAATGATAAACCAAGCCATCGTGGACTCTTACCCTGTGTGCTTACTGTGCCTGTCAAGGGTCCTTAGAACAGGTCTCACATTATTGTTGATGATGTTTGAAGTCTGAACTACAGCACCTTCAGAAAAGATAGTAAACCACAATGTGCGTTGTATAATTGTGGCAACCTGTTGCTTTGTTTGACCAAAATACACAGGGGTGAAGAAGCTGAGAAGGAGAATAGAGAAACCTTGATTGCTCTGCTATGGAACAGTCTTGTGGATGCAAGCAAGATACCGCAGGATCGTGGATCACAGGTAAGCTCTGTGTTCTTGTTCTGTAGCTCTTAATGTAAATTCACATTGTATATATTTGCAGAATAGAGTCAATGATTTTCTTCTTGTTATTCTATTTAGGTTTTTGTACTAATGAGTCTGCCCATTGAAAAATCCCATTCCCAAACACTCATATTAAGTATTTGGATTTCTAATTTCCATGGAAGAAGACTTTTACAAGAAAATTACTACCTTTAAGAAAGAAACCTGATTTTCAAAAAAAAGCCAAGAAAACTTCAGTTTGCTCAGTGTTTTCTTTTTCTTTTTTCTTTTTAATCTTTTCATCTATGCCTCCTTTTGAATTTTGTCTTGCTGTTGGGAAAGACAGCAGCAGAGCTGAGCTCTGATAAAATCAAAAGTAAATGTTTCTGTGAGCATTTGAACTCATCTTACACTTCAAATACAAGGACAGCAAGAATCCAACCTTGTATTGCTACAGACACTGCTGAGAGAGAGCAGAAAACCTTGGGTTGGAAGGCAAAGATTTTGTGTTCTTTTATTTCCCCTCATGCTGGAGAGGAAAGGTCCTTCCTACAGACCGATGCCAAGAGTCATGCTTGTGACACTGGGTGTTTTCTTGGGGACCTCTGTGCTGCTCACCCTCTTCTCATGTCATCAATATTAGGGAAAGCTGTGGTGATTGTAACATTGGGAGAGAATTAATTTCAGCAATCAAAGCATAACCTTTCTGTGTGCCTTTTGTATAGAGAAACCTGGAAGAGTCCAAAGCCTAGTGAAAAATAGGTAGTTCTTATTTCCATCACAGCTGTTGATCCGAGTTTTGCTGGGGAGCATCACAGGCTTTCTTTTACATTTTCAAGTTCTCCTTGGAGAAGAGTTCTCAAAAAGTCCATTTGAGAGACGAAATAGTTTTTTGATTCAGCTAATGTCAATTAATAGCTTAAAGGGGAAGAGTTTTCTGTTCATTGATGAAAATAGAAGTTTTACTTTTTCTAGAGGGAAAGTATTTCAGCTTACATGGGTTTTGCAAGGCGTGGAAATGCAGAAGGATGTTAGTGTTAAAAATGTAGGCAGCTATGCAGAGAGTGAGTACAAAACCAGTTGAGTTGGAGTACATGAAATAGCTCTCAACAAGTAACACTTTGGACTAAAATTTACCCAGTTCACCATTGCATTAACCGTTTGAATGTGTATATTTCCAGTTACCTGTCCTGAACCAACAGCCATCTGTTTTTCTACTCTGATTTAATCTTCCTTATAACTAGTCTTAAAAACAAGGGTAAAACCAGTAGACATTCTTAAAATTACAACAATCGTTTGAATTTCTCCATTTTCAGTTTCTTTAGAATAATAGTATTCATTCAAATTCATTCAGTTTCTTCCTTTTTGGAGCAACTGATGCAGTGCTACTGGAAAATACTCATTGCCTTGGCTAAGAACAGTGTTGATATCTTCTTTAATTTACGTTGCTATTTCGTTAATGGCAAACCATAATATTTCCAACATATAAGAAATGGTTGCTATACACCATGCCGCAGAAACAGGCACAAAAATAAACCCATTCATTCAGAGGGAAAAAGGTTTCCAGCCCTCTGAGCCAAATATTCTTCTGCTTAGGCCAAAAAAGCAACTCCCAGCCTCATCCCCCTGCCCCAAATAGAAGCAGTCTCTTTGTGCATCGCCCACTAGTATTTGTCAAAATAAATTGTGTGTTATGTATTTAGGAACAAAGAATAACTAAGCAACTGAAAACAGTTCAGGCTAATTTTAACTCTGTTAAACAGAATTAATTAATCTGCCTCCGAAAAATAGAAGTCATCAGCTTACTAATTCTATTTTATTTTTTTCAAAGCTTGTTGTAATTTTGTCAGAGGAAAAATTCCGGAAGAGTAATCCGTAGCTGCAGATGCAGCTGCTTAAAACACAAAGAATATAATTTATTTCTATGTGCCTTTGACACTTCTCTTGGGTGGGAAAGGAAGATATTCAAGCTTCCCAGCACAAATATCGGGTCTGCAGTATCTACATATCTCTGTGCTAGACTCATTGTGCATTTCATTCTGTGAGATGAAGCAGAAGAACCAGGACAGTCATTTTGGCCGATCCTTTACATAGTCGTGGTAATTTTTTTCAAGAGCATTGGTTTGTCTACTTCCAGGTCTAAAATTTCCCCTGCGTGTCCTGTCAAGATATTTTTGTTGCTTTCACTGATGATTCAAGAGATATGAGAAATCCTTCTACTTGCGTAGCAGAACCTAGTGATGTAAGCAAGGAAGAAAGGGTAAGAAAAAAAGGACACTCAATCCTCTTTTTTTATCTTAGTTTTTTTTTGGCTTGCTATAAACTTACTGGAATCAGATGTCCAGATTGTGTTATATAGATAAACTGAAAAATTAAGCACTGCACTTAACTGAAGCCTGGCTCTACCTGTGGATTTCCACCATAGAGAATCAGTTTACAGACTGCTCCATCCTTGGAAAGTCCTTGCTCCCTGTAGCAAGTCCATGGTGGTTCCACAGACAGGGAAACAAGCGCAGTAATTTTCTGCAATATCTACATGGGACCAGAAAGGTCCATGTATTAAAGTCTGCACTTCAGTCTATGTCAAAGTCCTGGACTATTGGTCTCTCCACACCGCACTCCTCTGGAGTTGAATGAAAAGGACCAGAGCTGCAGTGAGTTGTGCAAATCACAGCTTGCTGCTGTTCCAGGCTTGAAACAAGGAAGACAGTGAGAATATCTCTTGTTCCCCAGAAGTCTGTGTGCCGTATGGAAGACCTGGGCTCTCATCCAGAGACACTGAAATGGGAGCCTCCAGACAAGAGAGAGCTCGAGGGCAGCAGCTCCTCTAAATCAGAGAGACAGCACAAATGCTTGACCTAGGCTACGTTAGGTCACAGAATCACAGAATAGTAGGGCTTGGAAGTGCCCTCTGGAGATCATCTTGTCCAACTATCCTTCTCCAGCAGGGTTACCCAGAACAGGGCACCCAGGATCATGTCCAGGCATGGTTGGACTCTCTCCAGACAAGGTGACTTCACAACCTCGCTGGTCAGCCTGGGCCAGACTCCAACACCCTCACCCCAAACAAGTTTTTTCTTATGTTTAGATGGAACTTCTGTGTCCTAGTTTGTGCCCATTGCCCCTTGTCCTGTCACTGGGCATCAGTGAAAAAGAGTCTGGCCCCATCCTCTTAATCCCTGCCCTTTATATATTGATAAGCATTGATAAGATCCCCTCTCAGTCTTCTTTTCTCCACCTAAACAGGCCCAGACCTCTCAGCCTTTCCTTGTAAGAGAGATGCTCCAGTCTTCTCAGCATATTTGTAGCCTCTGATGGACTGTCTCCAGTAGTTCCTTGTCTTTCTTGAACAGGGGAGCCCAGAACTGGACACAGTACTGCAGATGTGACCTCACTAGGGCAGAGTGGGAGGCGAACCTCCCTTGACCTGCTGGACATGCCTATCTTAATACACCAGATGATGTGAAATATCCCACAGACCACTCACTTATGCTATGAGGGTATAAGTGCCTGCAACCCCACATTACTGGGCTCCCAGTGCATGTCTCCACCACAGTCAGGGTTCTTACAGCCTCCTCTTTCCCACTGGGCTGTACTCGCCCAACTGGGAACCGGGAAGCCAAGGTAGAGTCTCCAGCAAATGAGTGGGACAGAGAAGTGAGTGCCCAAAACTTGAGTGTCTTCTGCAAACTCTTCACGCTAATTCCTTACTGCAAAGCCCAGTTGCACACATTATTTTCTCCTCCCTGTCACTTTTCCTCCCAGGGAGCCTTCAGAAGCACTTTCTGGGGAAAGGGTCATGAAAATCTGTAGTGAAACAAGAGTTGAACAGAGTTTCTTTTTTTTTGTAAAAATGTTCTTAGAAATGAAAAAGGGCACTAGCACAGATACTCACAAAGACTGTACAGGAGGAATTACAAAAGCAGTCTGGAGGAAAATGCTATTTTTATTCGGGTAAGCAGCTATAGATATTTTTGCAAACTGCACACAGCTGGCATTGTGATTGTATATACGTATATAGACGTAAACGCTTGTGTATACATCTAGAGAAATAAAATGCGCCAATGGCAACTCTCAAGCACGCTGACAACCATTGTGTCAAAAACATTGTCATGAAATGGAAAGAAAGGCTGGTGAGAAGCAACAGCTCTTGGTGAAGCTCCTGAATACAGAACCAAGAGTTTGGTTCCTGCCCTATATTCTGATTTCTACCCTGTACTGATTTCACAGAATATTCTCTGACATTCTGTGATATGCTGTGAAATCAGTAGCTCTGGAGATTCTGTCCTATATCCCTCAGACTTCTGGGAATCCAAGACAAATGGAGAGATATGTCTTCCTTTGGAAAGACTATTGAGTGGTATATCCAGTAATATTGCTTCTGTTTTCATGGACAAAGTTTTGTCCTAATGAGAAATAAAATGACTGAATTGCAACCTCCCTGTCGCATGCACCCCAGGGATGTGCAGCTTGCCACAGATGCAGGGAGAAGCTGTAGGGGAACCTTCTGGGAATGTAACACCTTCTGGTAGAGTTTGGCAGGAGCACCCCCTGAAGCATCCCACAAACACCACTGGCAGTGGGTGTCTCCTGGATGCCCACACACATGTCAAAAGCCACGTGCAATGGCCTGGAGGACCTTCGGCTTCTGAGGATCCCAGTGGACATGTAGCACTTCACAGGGAATATAAATAAGGAAGGCTTTTTATCCCAGAAATACGCATGAAATAAAGATACTCGATAAAAAGAATTTACAGAAGCAATGAACAAAAAATATGTGTGCTAAAAACCTCATTCCAAAACCAAATCGTTCTCCCAAACTGAAGACCAACCACAGACAAAACTAATAACTAGGAGCGATTTATAAGGAACTGAAAACATCATGAGGATATGGGGATAAAATATATTTCGAATAGAACAACATGTTATTGGCAACACAATGGCATACAAGCCTCTGGAGGTGTCATGCTGTCTTCTTTGATTAAAAGCTTGTGCAGAAACATGAGTATTAAGTTAGAAAGATTGTTTATAGCTTCTGTCTCTCCAGAATATTATTAATTGGAATATGCAGAATTAAGCCTTCAGAGGTCTTGCAAAATATTGTAAGCAGCGAGTCTTTATGAGGAAGGATAAAGCAAGGATTTCAGAGGGTTTGAGAGAAGTGATTAAGTTCTGTTGCTTGCAAGTATATTCATTTACAGGAAGAACTTGCCTACAGAAGAGGACATGGTTACTTTTCTTTGTTTTTCTTACAAATACTTCCTGGAGGAAGATTAGCAAGATGCTCCAATTAATTCTAAGGAAGAAATCATTTCACTATTATGCAACATTGGCATAAACCTGAAAAATCTGAACTAGCTGTCTTAAATCCTTAGACAGTTATGACTTCAGCATCAACAGCGAGACAAGCAGCTTCAGAGGGGGTGTGACCCCCATCCCAGGGCAAGGAACAGCTGAAAAAATGTCATCTACAAGAATTTGCTTTCTTCAGTTGGCTATGGAGGTAAATTCTGCCTTTAAATGACTGCAGGTAGGAGAGATACATACCTCTCTGATTGTAGAATCATAGAATGGTTTAGGTTGGAAGGGACCTCTCGAGGTCATCTAGTCCAAACCCCTGCAGGGAGAAGGGCCATCTGCAACCAGAGCAGGTTGCTCAGAGCCCCCAACAACCTCCCCTGCAGTGGGGACAGGGATGGGGCAGTGACCACCTCTCGGGGCAACCTGGACTCACTACCCTCATCTTTCCTTTAGTTATGGCATGGAATCTGTTGCGAGTTTTATTTCTAGGTCTTTGCTGGTATGGGAATGGAGAAACTGTTTTGTACTTGTTCCTCATTTTAGGGTCTGAGATCAGCATCCACCATTGCTTCTCTACCTTTCTTTCATTTTAATCCAAAATCATCCTGCATATATATCTTGATCCTTTTAAGAGATACAAACCTGAAGCCCGAGGACAGAAAGAAAAAACCAAGCATCTCATGGTTTATAAGGTGGAGCTGATGTCCCCTTACTCTTTATAAAGTCACTGGGTCTAGCCAGGCATCACAACCTGGCTTGTAAGTTGATGGAGAATTTGCTGGTCAGAGTCATAAGGCAAATTAGTGGAACGAATGAGTGTATTGACATATAGCAGGTTAACACCGTTGGCATCTGATTAGGTTTATGGTTACCTAAATTATGTGATTTCCCCCAAATGACTACAAAAGCAGGCAGCAAGGGAGTGTGACTGCCAGGGACATACCAGGCCAGAGAAGAGGAAACAGGAAAGAGGGAACTCAGGAGCTGCAGTTTCTAACTCAATTTGCCTGATGTTTGCATTGGAGAGAGGTTGGCCCCAGGTAGACACAATCTTTTCAGCATTCAGAGGAACTTCTTAATTGGCAGTAGAAGCAGATTTCACATTGCAAAACTACAAGACTTGATGAAAAAGAAGAATCTTCGTTTTACTTTCTTTTCCCTTTTTGGCTAAGCATTACAAGTATTTAAATGGTTGTGGGTTTAGTTTGTGTTTTGNTGGAAGTAAAGTAGCTCAGGGAGTACCCATTGCCCAAATCCAATTTTCATACCGATGTGTTGCTGAGAGTACAAATGACTGAAAATTTGCCAATCCAAAGCTCATATTCGGAAAAGCCTTTCCAGTAAAAATGGAAACAGCTTCTCAGTTAACAGTGCTGCTCTTCCAATAAAACGTATGTGAAATAAACTCCACATAATTACAATAAATAAAACAAAACTCAAAGAAAACATAGTTGTAAGGCTACTGGTAAGAAGAATTGTGTTCTAAACCTGAACGCATGGAAAGAAACTCTTTTTTGAATGCTTATTCCCCAGCTGGGTCAGAAACAAAATAAATCTTCATACATAGTCAAGGACTGATTGATTTTTTGGTGGGAAGAAAGACAACTGGTTGAATTTTACTTGTAGAAATGGGAAAAGTGGGAATGCTGTGGAACCGTAAATGCTGGCAAAGCCTAAAGTTTGTCTGCTAAAGCTACATTCCCCCACCTAATAATTTTACTTCCCAGCATATATGATGTGTTTACCTGCCTCCTTTTCTGCCAGATTCACTCTCATATTTCTTCCTGTCTATTCCCATATGAGATTTAAGGTTGGACCAGATGATCCTTGAGGTCCCTTCCAACCTGGTATTCCACGACTCTATGAGGTGATTTGACTGTTAAATTCTCAGGTGTCTCACACATCCCAGGTGGAAAGGCTGTGATGGTGGCATGCCCTGTAACATTCCCTTCCCCTCCACATGCACATTTGCCTCGCCAGCCTTTGGTGGAGAACTCTCCCGAGGTCGTAAACTTATTTCCTTTGATATTAATTAGTGATTAGTTTTCTAAATATAATATCCCAATGCCTAACTATGTGTAGCCTCCTTGGGATGTGTATGTGTGAACACTCAATTTTACCCTCCAGGAAAAGGCAGTTTGCTGGCCCCATCTGGAAGCCAAGCATGTCCCTCAGCCCCAACCAGAGCCTTTGCTGCCATCAATAAATGATGCAATGAAAACAGTGCTTAGTACTTTTTTTTTTCATTAATCTTTATAAGTGAGGTCAGCTGTAATCAGTTGGCTAGAACAATTAATTTCAGAAACCAAAGAGCAAGACGTCAGTGAATAACAATGAAAAAAAAAAAAAAGGAGGGTTAGAATAAGGTTGGATAAACAACATGTTTTCCGATCATCAAGTCTTGAGGATTTACCTGCTGGGCACCTTACTTAAAGAATAAACTAAATTAAAAAAAAAAAAAAAAATAATTATGTGATTCAGACCTATAAATGTAGGAGAATGTTTCTCCTTTTGTATATGCTTATTTCTTCATCCAATTCAGATCGGAATTGCAGAAAGGAGGAGTTGGTTCCATGCAGGTGCTCCAGTACTGACATTACCTGGCATTACTATGCATGGCATTTGACTGAGTTGTTGTCAGGCCTAATACCTGTTCAAAAAAGGAGAGTTTGGAAAACTATTTGGAAATCAAGGAGTTCAATGTAAAAGGGACTCTTGTTTTTTATGGTGCAGGCTGATGGCCGAGAGTGATTTTTGTTCCTTATGAAGCAGGAAAAATAATTTCTGCCTCAAGAAATACGCAAGTTTACTGTATATTATTTTGAATATTTTAACATTCTGGCTGGCACGTTTGATCCAAATAACTACAATGTTCTCTTTAATATGGTAGTTGTTAATCTGGCTATTGGTAACTTGCTGCTGATGGAGGAAGACTGGAGAAGAATGTTTCAGAGACTTTCAAAATGTGATTTAAATGATACCCTAGGATTTGTAATCCCCAAATGGTCTCAGTTCAAATGCATTTCATTTGTGTTGACAAGTGGCCAGCTTTGTGTACCGGTCCTGGGCTTGGGGTGGGGGGGACTGGGTACTTTTCTCTCTGTGCTAGCAGGAAAAAATAAAATCTCTGCAGGCCACTGCAGTGCACATGTGCTGCCACCAGATTTACACAGATGTGATTGTCTGCAGCTTGGTAAACATTTCTTTTGATGATGCCCCAGAAACAGAATCTAGTTCACTCCCTCCAGGCTACACAGAGCTAACTGGGATGGAAAAGAGTAAGCAAATAAGTGGAAAACAGCCAGTAGAGGCAAAAGAACGGATGGCATCCCCAGCCTGCTAGGAAAGCAATGCAAGCAAGGTATTCCTGAAGCTGCCGGAGTAGAGGGCAGCAAGCTGAGCTTGTTAAATGCAAATTTTCTGATGAATAAATATTGTGGCTGTCATCCGAAGAGGTAATTTTTCCCAGGGAATGTTATCTTCCTCAAAGACAGCCCAGCAAACAGGAACCACAATACTACTAAACCCCTGCTGTTCGGACAGGGCGTACGAGGGCTCCGCAGCATTTGCTGACTTCTCAGCGTTAATTTGAAAGGACGTGATTTCAGTGTCTATGCGGCTGGGTATCCCTCTGCAGTGTGCACTCAAGCATTCAAACTTTCTGTTACAGTTTGAGTCACTTCAAGATACCTCTATTATTAGCAGTACCTCAGCAGAGCAAAGAGAGCACATCCTTTTAGCGGAATTGTTTTTGCACTTAACCTATTGGTTTATTTATTTGCGAACACTCTGGCTGAGGGATCTTATTAAATAATCATACTGGGATGCAATCCTGAAACAGCTGTCACGGTGTATTCTTAAAAAATTTGACAGCATCACCACATGGCCATAGATTCTACTTCAACATTGTAATGGATTTAAAAACCATGTGTGCTTTTATACGGGTTGTGTTCCCAGTTTGGCAGGTATCAGTTGCTTCTTCATAATTTTGTTTATGAACTTACCATAGAATCATGGAATGGTTTGGGGTGGAAGGGACCTTAAGGATCATCTAGTTCCAACCCTCCCTGCAGTGAGCACCTCTGTATTCCCATAGTGGATGTCATAGATAGCTTGATGAAGAAACAGGGACATGGTCAGAGGTTCTTGGGTATTCCAGGGCGCCTCTGGCTTCCCATAGTGCGTGTCAGAGGGAGCTCCGTGTACCTGGAGGCCAATCTCAGGTGATTTGAAATGTGTCTTCAAGGATGCCTGAAGCCTGTGATGCTGCCATCGTTTCCTGCCTCACCCCAACAAACCCAAAAACCCACCCAGATTTTTTTTTTCCCTGCAAGGGTTGTCAGGGCACTGGCCCAGGCTGCCCCGAGATGTGGTGGACTCCCCATCCCTGGAGGTGTTTAAAAGCCATGTGGATGTGGTACTTGGGGATATGGCTTAGTGGTGGACTTTTGGTAGAGTAGTGTTAAAGGTTAGACTTGATGATCTTAAAGGTCTTTTCCAACCTAAACCTAACTGGTTCTGTGATTTTATGATTTCCTGATGCTTATGGATTTTTTCCCTGCACTGTCTTTGTACACCAGCTCAGTCCTCTGAGTATTTTTTCCATACTAATCTCAGTGACACTTGTTTCCCCAACTTGAACAGAGTCAGTGGGCTGAGAGAATCAATGCAAGCAGATGTTGACTTCTAAGTTAAAGGTCTTTGCTTTCCCCCTCAGCTTTTTCAAAACTGCAGTATTTGCTGCTTCTTTCAAGTGTTGGCTTCTAATACTTGTACTCAGATAACACATCCCACCTTTCTGCCCCAAAGGGGTCTCTCTCTCTGCTTCAAATGAAGCTGTTGATTGCACTCACACATCTCACCGCCAGGGTGTTTCCCACTGCACCAACGTTTGGACCAACCTTAAATCACAGGAACCTTTCCAGCATAGAAAAATCCATCACTACTCTCTTTGCGTAGGCTGAGATTTTTTACTGGAGCTTCAGATGCCCCAAATCCGCTACATTTCAGCGGGATTTGTATGTCTGATTCCCTTCAGCTCCTTTGACAGTCCTCTCCTTCCTTCCTACTGCAGCCAGCTGTAAGCTCTTCATCTAAACCAGCAATTACCTCCCTATTAGCACAATTTCCCGTAAGTTCTCATCCTGCATCAAGCTCCTGACAGAAAACAGTCTTACAAGACTTCATAACTTTATATTTACTTTATAACACTTGTTGCCTGTAGAAAATGATTGATGACATCTTTGGACAATCTCAGTCTTCTATAGCACACATAATGAAGTTATTATGGAAGTCTTTAAAACAGCAGTGTGCCTGTTTAAGATATGTTTGCAAATAAGCAGAACTTATGAACAAAATAAACCTTGTCCATAAATTTCTAGCCTTGCAGAAGCAACATCACTTAGAGTTTACTAATATAGAGTCGTAGAACCAGAGAACGTTTTGGGTTGGAAGAGACCTTTAAAGGTCATCTAGTCCAATCCCTAAATATACCTCTTCAGATTCTCTCCTGCATCACCTCATGAGCTTGTCTTTGCTCAGGACCAGAGAGGATCACATCCAGTGCTGCCTCCTCCACAACACCGGGAAAAGGTTCCTGGTTTGCAGAGCTGACAGAAGAGCCTTTAGCAAATCATCTAAAGTTGTTGACAGCAAAATATTGGCTGAGATGTTTTCTCACAGCTGTTTTTGCCCTGTTCTCCGTTAATGATTAACATTCATCCATCCTGGAGAAGGGGTAACCATTCCTTCGTACGGGTTGACATTTTCCAGTCTTCATAATTTGCTCCCTTTAGGCAGAATGCCATGAACAGTTAGATTTCCACCCTGAATTGACTTGTCACTGAAAGAGCAACTGGGGCAACAGCCAATCAAGGGTCTTACCACTTACAATTACCACATCTTCTGTCCTATTTCTATGTCTAAAGCCATCTGGACCAATCTAGATCTCTGTGACTTGCTCTCTCCCCAGGTTTCCCATGATAATCATCCCCATTGCAAGTGTTTCAGGCAGAAACTAGTAATGAAAAAAAAGGTATTTCTACCCAGTACATCACATATTTATGCTACACACAGAGGACAAATTTTGCATGTATCAAGTGATCTTATTTGATGGCACTTAATACCTGTCTTTTGCTGTGCTGTGTTACAGGAGATGATGAAATGCTGAGCGTAGCAAAGTGCTGTCCTAACGCTTTCCTACTTCTTGGAAACAACCTGCAGTCACTTACGAAGATGCTGACCTCAGGGCTGTTTCATACGCATACTTCAAAGTCTCTTCATCAGAGTTCCTCATATTTTACACTGCAGTAACTGGGGTCAAATATAGGCTTTTGCTTTTCTGGGAGTGGAAGGTCACAAGAGCACCCTTTCACATGGAAAAGAAGAGCATGAGGAGGAGCTGACAAGCAACAGCTCTCCTCTCCCATGAGCTGCAAGCCCAGTGCCACCACAGAACAGCAGTATCAGCAAACCAATGTCTTTTCAATGCTTACTGCACAAGTTATTTACCACCTGAAAATCCCAGCGTGTCTCCAAGAGACTGAAAAAGAACTCAACAGTGTGGATTCCTTGCAGTTTGGGTAATCTAACATCTACCTTTGGGACCATTCCTACCTGGCATCACGTATCTTCAGCTCCACTTTGCTCGCTGCACCAATATCTCCTCAAGTCTATGATTAATCGATGAAGTCCGTGCTTGGTGGGTAGTGCGCTGCCTGAGCACACCTCTTGATCTTTTCCAGGGAGAACAGGTGTTGAATTCTGCTGAACTCATATGCTGAGACAGTCCTGGGCTTACTGAGCAATGTACTACATTCCCAGAGTCTTGGGGAAGTATCCCATTTGTGGCTCATTTAATCTGCATATTTGTATCTGTAGTGCTATTATATTAGGTGGGCTGTTATTGTCATCACAGATATACACTATCTTTTCATACCTGTATCCAGCTGCTATGTTCCATCTGATGTTACACCAGGGTATTTGCTGTCCTTATCTTCAAGCTTGCGATTTATTCCTTAGCACATTTTAGGGGACTGTAAAAACAAACAAAAACACCAAAAACCAAATTTGGAAGATAAGGCAGTTTTCAAGGATAGTAGACCACAGGAAACAAATTCAATCTGTCACTGATTTTTATTTAAATCTATTTTATAACCAAGAAGTGAGAGGTTACTGTAGCAGAGGTGATGGCTTTAAACTAAAGGAGGGGAGATTTAGCCTAGAGAGAAGGAAGAAATTGTTTATGATGAGGTTGGTAAATCTCTGGCCCAGGTTACCCAGACAGGTGATCATTGCCCCATCTCTGGCACCATTGCAGGTGAGGTTGGCCAGGGCTTTGAGCAACCTGCTCTAGTTGCAGATGTCCCTGCTCCCTGCAGAAGGGTTGGACTAGGTGACCTTTAAATATCCCTTCCAACCCAGTGCATTCTATAATTCTATGATTCTGTTTACAACATGGTGTTGGGGTCATCCAGACCTCTTGGTATAGAATTCATCCAGTTAAAATTAATGTGCTAAATGACCTTTTTAAAGTGTTCTTTGATGTCACGTAGAATATCAGCAATGCATTATAGAACTGCAAAAATGCAAGTTCTTTTTCTTTTTTATTTTGCTATAAATCAAAGCCCTAAAGATACTTAAAATATTTATTCCAACCAGAAGAGATAACAACCTTTGGTCCTTCTAACCCATCTCAAGTGTTAGAAGAAATAAAGGACTAGCTGAGAATTGATCTGTAATCCCAACTATCTGCCTAAAATTTTCATGTCCTTAGCTGAAGTGACCTAGATATTAGTCCTAAATCCTTTTACAGTCTGCTTCTAAAGCCAAAATATACCTGGAGAGTATACACAGAGGTGTATACTACAGGTGTTTGAGATGAGTTACACGGAATGTAAAGGCTTTAACATAATAATCTTTCAGAATATGGAAGCCAAGATAGACATAACAGAGAGAAGATAGACAGGCAAAATAAAGAGAAAAATAAAGCACCCCAGGCAGTGTTGGTTGAGTGGTTTTGCATTCCTTCCAAATTTCTTTCCTTTTTAAGTAAAACTGTCCAACCGGGACAGCGTTCTTTATAGGAGCTTATTTCAAGGAAAAGGAAAAAAGCTGAGAAGAATGGAAAATCTTCAGTGACAGAAGCTGAGAGACATAAAACCACATGAGGACTGTGCAATCCAATCATGCCTCCCAGCCCCACAAAATCAGCTTCGCTCGCAGCTTCTCACGCCATTGCTGATTTCTGCTGGGGCTTTTGCCGCATGTAACAGTGGAGCAAGTGAGACCAATTTGTGACTCTGCTTAGGGCTGAGCTCTGTGACAAATACAATATTGCTGGGATTTACTAATTCTGCTTCACAAGTTGAAAGCTCGAGCATGAATGAAAACACCTACGGGGACAAGGAAGGTGCAAAAGAATTATGGGAGACCCAAACAAGGGAAAGGTAGGAAGAGGTATGAAAGGACTGAGAGGCTCTTGAGGGATGGGGAAACTGAGGGGCTGGTGGTTGTGTAAGTGCAAAACCACCTACCAGGTGTTTTCTCAAATCTAGGAAAATCTACATACTAAGCACCAAGTTTAAGCCAAGTGGGCAGAGCAAGTGCAATTAATGGGATGTTTTCCATAGGCTCAAGAGGCATCTAGACCAGGCTTGTCATCTAAGTTGTTCGGTAAAC